>CAEGAF010111416.1:0-10889 GCA_903067075.1 Micropoecilia bifurca
AAGCTGCTGCCCCCGCGACCCGACTCCGGATAAGCGGAAGAAAATGGATGGATGGATGGATGGATGGATGGATGGATGGATGGATGATCGGCATAAAACCACAATACATTTATGATCTGCTGTTGTTGTATCAACCTTCCAGACCTTTCAGTTTTCCCAGAATCAAACATGGAGAAGCAGCATTCAGCTTCTATGCACCACAAATCTGGAACAAACTTCAAAAAAATTGCTAAACAGCTGAAACATTGAGTTCCTTTAAATCTAGACTAAAAGCCCACCTAAATAGAGTTGCTTTTGAAACATAATCAATGAAACAATCAATAATCCTATGTGCAATGATGACATTTGAAAAACTGTAACGTTTCAATTTTCGACTGAACGTTCAAATGATTTTGTATTTTTGTGATTTTATGATGTAAATAACTTTGAAATGCCTTGTTGCTGAAATATGCTACACAAAAAATTTTGACTGATCGTGTGATTTCTCGTTTCTATTGTGTACTCCAAATTCCTTGTTCTCTCCCCAATCTCTGTCAGAACCAATGCTAGTTTTCCCCAGCATCTTATTTTGTCATCTTATTTTGTCAAAGGCATTCCCTGTCCCTCCTGGCTCGTCTTGATCTGCCCTCCTTTGCTCTCGATCCCGGGTCACCATCCCGATTCCTCTGCTCCAGATCCTTAACCATCTGCTCACTAGCCTGCCACCCTCCACTCTCACTCATGCATGAAGACATCATTCAGACAACACCATCCTCATATTGCTCCCCGGCTTGCAGCCAATCTTGGTCTCAGTGGATAGACAACTCTCCTTGGATTTTCCCCACCTTCACTAACAGAAAGATCTACCTCCCTTGTGGCCACATATTGATCTCCCATCCAGTCCCCACATTAATTCACTCACCTTTTTCTTCAACTTTATGGTTCTCATCTCCTACCATCAGTTTTCTTGTCTGTTCCTACTGCTGCAAATAAACTTCTTACTTTAACTGTATCCGAGTTTGAAATTGTCGAATGCATCAGAGCCTGATATAACAAATATGACACAACTGCAAATATAACCTGCAGTTGGGCTTTCAGAGGTGCGTGTTGAGCATTTCATGAGAATGTTATATCTTTGTGAACATAAAATTACGAGCAGAGTGTGCGTTTACATCTCACACACACTGCCCAGTGCGTGGCTCCGTCGGCACTGCAGCTGATAAACATATATTCACTGTCTTGTTATCCCTAATATTACATATCATTTTAATTACCTTGGTTGCTTTTGTGTGGGTTCTCATCCATTTCTCAACTTCCTCAGTCTTCTTTTTGTGGACAGCAAGTTCACCCTGTACAAAGACAAAGCTATGTTATAAGAGAGACATTTAATTTCTCATTTATGATGTTTGTGCTGAAACGTCATAATAGTATACTGAACATAATCTCATAAATACACTACACATGTAAATAGCTCAGCAATGCAACAAAAGATACAAATATCCCAATTATTTTTCTAATAATTACTTTATTTTAATTTTACATTTTTGGCAGTATTTCTACTGGGCCGATGGGCAGGAGCATCGGCCCAGTAGAAAGCTAGGAAGCCACCGATTCCAACTGTCTTTCTGGCCGATGTCCACTCCCTGGATAACAAAGTGGATTTGTTACATGTGAGACTAAGTGTTTTCACAGATATGAACTGTTTTTTGTTGTTATTCTTTGGCATGTCGCCAAATCAATGGTCTTCAGTGATTCCAAGCTCAGCGGAATTATGACAGTGAAAAGTATTGTCTCTGCAGTGCAGACAATGATCTCTTGGAAGTAAGTTTCCATCTATATTATTTACTAAGAGAGAACCAATGGAGTTCAGTCATGTGATCTCCATCTGGGTTTATATCCCTACAAGGGCAGAGCCAACTGCTGTCTGTCAAAGAATAAACGCGTCACAGCACAACTTCAGATGCAACACCCTGAAGCCCTCATAATAATATCTGGAGATTGTAATCATGTCACCCTGGATTCCACTCTGGCTGCTTTTCACCAGGTTCCCAAATGTCCCACCAGGATAAACAGGATAACTGACTTACTGTACATTAATGTAAAGGATGTATACAAGGCTGCTGCCCTTTCCCCACTGGGAACGTCAGAACACAACCTGATGTACATAAACACCAAGTTGACACAAGGACTCAAAACTGTTCTCAACCAGAAGACTGCCTTCAGGAATAAAGACAAAGAGAAGATAAAGGCAGTGCAGAGGGATGCGAAATGTTGTCTGAGGGATGCAAACGACTGCTACAGGAGGAAGGTGGCGCATAAGCTCAGGGGAAAACTGCTTGAGTGATGTCTGAGATGGTTTCAGAACCATTACAGAGCACAAAGCTTGGACTAGCACAGAGGGAGGAGGTAAAAATAGAGCAAACGAATTGAATAACTTTCTGTAGGTTTAGCCATTTTATTACACCCACCACCATCATTACATCTACTCTCCCTCAGTGCATCCTCCTCCTTACCAGCAGGTACAATCATACCGTCATCTTGTGGCTGGAGAACAAGCTGGACTGGACAAGAACACAAAGCAACTCCAACAAGAAGCTCCAGACCAGGAGATCAGTTGTTGGGATTATTTTATCAGTTTGTTGTTGCCAACGCCTTGTCATATGCTGTGGTGTGCTGGTGGTGGCAGTATCTCTAAGGCAGACCTTTCCAGGCTAGAGAAACAAATCAGGAGGGCCGGCTCAGTGGTTGGTGCAAAGCTGAACTCTGGCAACAGTGGCAGAGAACACTGCAGAAACTCCTGGCTAATATGGACAACACCAGCCATGACATGACTTGCTTTCCTGTCATCAGGAAAGCCAGACAAGCAAGTTCAGTGGGAGACTGCTTCTTCCAAAGTGCAGGACTAAAAGACTGAAGAACTTCTTTCTCCCTTGTGTAATTAAACTCCTCACCTCCTCATTGGGATTGGGGGACAACAGAGGGACTAGAAGATATATATAGTTTTTTTAAAGGAATGTTTTTTTTAACCATTTGATGTATACCTAAGAGTGCTGTGTGGGAGACAAAAATTACAAGTACTCTAAGGAAAAATCCCATAGGGATTAATAAAGTTTCAATCTATCTATCTCGATAACATTTTGTTGCCAAATTCACTGTCGTTTTTGTGCAACAACAATAAAATAAGTTTTAAGCAAGGTTTCCTCCAGTGTATTATAAGCAATGTCGCTGTTTGATCTCTACACAGCACATTCAGAAGTGTTAAATGTTTCAGTGTTAGTAGACTTTGTGCAAAAGCAGAGTTAATTTTACACTTATAGAGTCACATTCTGTTAATGTAAGTCTGAGGTGTGTATTATTAGTAGTTAAAATCCACTGTTAAATCAAAGTGTTTCCATTTCAAATCTAGAGGTGTTAAAATAGAATCAATAACTCTTGACTTCTGAACTCTGAACTCCACCAGCGGCTCTAACACTGAAGGAGTTAATTCACTGACTCCACCCAGAATCACAGATTCCCACCAAAGCGAAGCGACAGAAGCCGAGACATTCAGGACGATTTACTTTCCACACGTCTGAGGTGTTTACTCCACTCGGTAAGTAAATTTTTTTTCTGAGATGGTTTATAACTATTATTTTGAGTTGAGCTCAACCTGAATGATAGACGTCACATTCGCCACACGGCTCGGTGTTAGCATTTTTAGCTTAGCATGTTTAGCTTAACATGCCGAATGTTAGCGGAGTATAAGTGTTGGAAAAAAATCAAGCCGGTGAACATTTAATCTAATTATTGGCCAACTTGAACAGATCCGTAATAATCTGGAGTATGTTTTTTCATGATGTTTAACGTTTACATTAATATTGGTCAGATTCATCAACCTTTCTGATAGATTTTTTTCCTTTGATAAACTGTAAAAGGCTTTTTCACATTGAGAGCATTATTCACACTGTTGTGTCTCTTATATGCGTTTTGTAGCATGTTTTAATCCTTTTATTGCCTTTTTGTATATATTAGAACCAGTCTGGTTGAGGATGAATCTCCAGTCGTCTGCCTAACCTCCTCCTGATCCTCCATGGATTCTTCAAAGATTCAAGCTCCAAAATGATTATGTAAGTGTTAACATCTCTGAAATTCTACATTTCTGTAATGGAGGCTTGTTATGTTGTAGTAAAAATGTATTCCTTCGCTCTATTCCTCATTGTTATGTTTTTGTTTGTTATGATCCAGAGACCGACACTAACGTTCCTACTCAGAGACTGAAGACTGTCTGATGGAGTAGAAGAGCAGGTTGGTGTCTCTGGCCAAACATCACGAACAGCCCAACAACCTGTAGTCAGTCTCTTAGTGAGTGGACATCTCTCTGGTGAGTGGACATCTCTCTAGTGGAGGGCAGAGAGGAACTGACTCTTATCAACAGAAATTGGATAAGAAATGATGGATCTGAATATCAGGTTGGTCTGTTATGTACTGTAATATCCAGTAATTTACCTGTTAAAAGAAAAATGTTCTCTATCATATTACATGAACTGCCAGCTTTACTTTCTCCACCTTGTACTTTGAACAATTTCATGCATATGGCATTGAAGAAAACTGTATTAAACATACTGCATTTTGTATTGCACAGTTGATATGTTGGACTTTTACAAAGCAATATGTGAATGAAAGTGACATGTGAAACATGCACATCATTCCACGTTGTAATATGTTTTGTAATTATGGTGCATGTTTTGAAATAAATTTGAGAAAATCATTGCCTCTTTATTAAATGTTTATTTTCCTTTTAAACTAAAGGTGTGCCGATCTATCGGCCACCAATCAAAATTGGCCGTTTTCTGTGAAAAAGTGTATGATCGGTGATCGCCGATCACTGTCTCTTGTTGCCGATCACCAAAACCAATCACGTGCATCTCACTTCGCAACCTGCGTGTACAGCTTATCTCCTCTTTCTTTCACACTGCACAAGCGCGCAGCAACAAATCCTAAGCGAAGCGATATTGCGTGGAACTATAACGCACTGAGTGAATGGGGAAGTTTGCACGTTGCGGCGGAAAATTCAGGGGTGAAGCAGGTCAAAATGCATCACAATGAATCTATGTAAAAAACAAGCTCTTGACGAAGTTCCACTATATCGAGGCAGTGGTGCAAAAAGTGGGTATGCAGCGCATGCAACGCATAGGGGCGCAGCACCAGAGGGGGCGCCAAAACACCGTCTGTAGGGGGCGACGCGCCAGTGATGTTTGCCCAAACACTTCAGCGCCTTACGCTCCTTCACATCACGCACAAATGGGGTAAGTATAGCGAGTTTTACCCTTCATGTATCGTCACCCTGGGGGGGGCGAGTGAGCATATGTTTTCTACGCTCCTTCACCCTGACCTTCCTTCCCTTGAAGGGGATCAGGGGATAATGGTCAGTACCCACCTGAATGATGTGTAGTTGTGCCAGAGTATCAAGGCTCAATGCAGGAAAAAAGCGAACAGACAGCAGGATAAAGCAGCGCACAACTTCCAACACTCACCCGGATTAGCATCATGGTCAGAAAGCTAAACAAATAACCTGAAGTCAACGATCTGGCGGTGAAAGACGCTGATTCTGCTCTCGTTGTTGGACTGCTGCTAGGCGCTGCTGGTAGGAATATTTCATTGACAGAGCCCTGCTCAACCTCCACCCAGCAGTGAACTGTCCCACCGAACAGCTGCAGCAAGCAAGTTAAACAGACAAAATATTTTGCATATGTATTAAAACTTTCGCTGTCCTAACGTAAAATGGATAATTTCTGAAAAATAAATAAATAATAAATAAATAAAAATCGAGCCCCTCTGCCTCCTCCTGAATTACTCAGCTCAGTCAGAAATATCAGAACCAGAACAAAACAGCCATGTTCTCAGGTAGTTTTGATTTAGTAACTCAGGATTGTTTATTTTGATGCAAACTGTGTTTAGCATTGAATAAATGTTTCCTGTTTTATCCATCCATCCATCCATTTTCTTGCACCCTTGTCCCATAATGGGGTCGGGAGTTGCTGGTGCTTATCTCCAGCTGGCGTTCCGGGCGAGAGGCGGGGTATGCCCTGGACAGGTCGCCAGTCTGTCACAGGGCAACATGGAGACACACAGGACAAACAACCAGGCACCAATTAACCTAACAGTCATGTTTTTGGGCTGTGGGAGGAAACCGGAGAACCCGGAGAAAACCCACGCATGCACAGGGAGAACATGCAAACTCCATGCAGAAAGGCCGGGGCCGGGAATCGAACCCAGAACCTGGAACCTTCAGAAACTCTTTTTTTCTCTCCCAAAGGAATAATGATCAGGTATGTGCTCATTTTCGATTGGTGCACAAATTATTACCTGGATCACAATTGTGCTTTCGGAACATAATAAACAGAGGTTCCTTGATTACAGTTAAAGCCAGTGCAGCCTCCTGCTGCTCTGCTGTCCCGCACTGAGAGGTGAGTTAAGGCTTCTCAGATGGAGAAGAAACGGAGCTAGGCGCCCAAATAGTTCATCAAACTTGCTAGTTCTCATTAAGATTGTGTGAAATAAAGGAATTTGTCACAAGAGAATTTCAGGTAATCAGTACGCTCGAGTATGAAGACACAACCGTCCGCGGACAGGATGCGACGCGCGGTTCATGGAATGCACACAGTACGCCTGAGTATATTGGGGTCGTTAGTCAACCAGCACGAAAATATGAAAAATTCATTCCACAAACTTGAGCAACCAAAGCAGTTTCTGTGACGCTTATTAAAAACTCCACAGGCACAAAATGGAAGAGCAACTAAAGGCAGATTAGTAGCATTGAATTAAATCTTGTTGCGCATCTCTACACAGTGCAGTGCATTTAACTCATCATACATGGCCGGTCCAAGGCTGTAAGAGGCCTCAAACTCAAAGATTAAACTCAGATTGCTGCTGTGGTACAAAACAATCTAACTATGAATATTATTCTTTGAACTTTTACAAAGAAAACTTTCCAAATCCTTAAAATTTTACATTTAAATGTTAAACTATTTAAAATATCTTAATTTATGTGTGCTGAAACCATTAGATCAAATTTAGCAGCATTGATCATCTCAATAAACAAGTGCTACGTTTATATATCTGGTTTGTGTTAAAATGTTAACATTTATGGGGCCCCTTAATCCCTGGGGGACCTTATGGAGCCACTGATTTAATCTGGATTAAACAGAAGTTCAAATAATTGATATTGATATTCATTTTGACTGTATTTTTTTATTTGATGTTTTTAAGACTAGTGGTGGATTCTAAACAACGTTTAACTGGCGATGTTTTCCAGTAACATATAATTACCCAGTAATATTTGTACATTTTCTGTCTACTTAACAGTGGTGGAGAACCGGTAAGTCGCCTCCATCACTGGGCTTAGCAAATTTTCTGGGGGAAACCCTGAAAATGTTTGTCACATTAAAGCAGTGCACCCACTTGTCATTTGCCACAAGTGCGAAAGTTTACCTGTGAACAAGGTGAATACTTGTCAACCCATGGTTCATCTGGAGCTTTTTCACTTGATTTCGTCATCCAAAGAGAACCATTTCGGTCTTCTTTCCATTTTCTAGATCTCCTCTCTTCAGATTGAAAGCCCCACATTTGCTTGTCCTCGCTCTTGGCAGATGTATCAGAGAAGGATGGATCCACCCAGTTATTTACCTAATATTCAAGAAGAAGAATTTAAAGAGTGGTAATTAAGACCTTATGTGCAAACTCAAATCTTCACCCTCACACTAACAGGACTTATTTAATTTTATCAGCAATATTAATAAAATACACAGTTGAATTTTGTACCCAAAGTATATGTTCCAATATTCTTTGGGTACAAAAACATATAATGCATACAAAAACTTATTTTATGCTAATAATACTTATACCTGTAATATTTCTAAGACATTACAAAGGCGCAAGTTTCACAAGAAAACCAAAATAATATTTCCATTGTAATGTTTACACATTTCTGGCAGTTGGTGAAAATTGAATTTTATATTTTAAAAACATAAAATTTCAGTTTAACTGAAATTTAAACTGAAATTTTGACATTTTGTCAAATATTTGTCAAATGTCTTTCTCAAACATTTGACAGTTTCATCATTTTATGTTTTATAACAACAAATGCATATACACATTTATCATACTCCTTTTAACCCGTTACCAGGACTGATAACAGTGATGCATATGGACATAAAACAAAGTCTAGTTATTTTAGCTTTTCATTTAAGTTTAATTTTTCAGATTATTTGAGTAAAAAAGCAGCTCTATGCCACAACCATTTTATCACTTGGTTATACGGAGCAGCAAATACAATGTCTTGTGAATTTAATAATCAAAAACAGATGTGAGGGGTTAAGCACAACCCATGTATGGAGGCCTTAACCCTTGGCGTGGCCGTCACGGGTTCGATTCCCCGCCTGGTGACCTTTGCCACATGTCTTTCCCCATTTCTCATTACCAACTTTCCTGTCAATCAACTATCAAACAAAGAAAACTAGAGCCAATAAAACCTTTATAAAAAAAGATGTTAGCAAACATATTCCTGTTAAAAAGAATGCAGAGGGAAACAGACGTGTGCTGAAGATTTACTGTGTCTATGTGCCAAGTTAGTTATTTTGACAGAAATATTTGAAATAAAAGCCAATTTACTTTTCTGTGAATTGTTTTAATTGTATTGAAGCAATATTATACCTTTAACTATACTTGTGACCTTGTCTGTGAGCAGCACATGAAAACCTATGTTGCATTCAAGAACACCTCAGAAACCAGATTATCTATACTGATATGAATCTACGTTGGTTTACCTATCATTAAGAAATGTCAGAAGACTTTTACCCAAGTGTTCTTAAATATCATCCTTAACCAGTTTTCAAGTCATCAGTCAATAAACAGATATAGAGAATAGATTAATAAATACATTTGATTGAGACTATTTTACGGCATCATCTTTAAATTCATCCTATCCATTCATTGTCTGAATATGTTTATCCTTGCAGGGCGGCGAGGAGGTTGGTGGCTTTCTTCAGCAGACGGGTTAGGGTTAGGGTGGGGTTAGGGTTAGGGTGGGGTTAGGGTGGGGTTAGGGTTAGGTGGGGTTAGGGTTAGGGTGGGGTTAGGGTTAGGTGGGGTTAGGGTGGGGTTAGGGTTAGGGTGGGATTAGGGTTAGGTGGGGTTAGGGTGGGGTTAGGGTTAGGTGGGGTTAGGGTTAGGGTGGGGTTAGGGTTAGGTGGGGTACACTACGGACAGATCGCCAATTCATTGCAGGTCAACACAGAGACAGACAGGACAGTCATGCACACACACTTTCACATACAAGGTCAAATTAGAGAGACCAATTAACCGGCTTCCAGTTAATTGGTCCAACTTGTTAATAAGAGAACTCAGTTATGGACAGGGAGAACATGCAAACATCGAAGAAAGACCCCAGGCCTGGATTCCAACCCAGGACCTTCTTCCTGCAATGAAAAGGCCTACAAACGTTGTCACCGTGAAGCCCCACCATCACCAAATATTATTCACTATTTAATGTGAACTACTGCTGGTGTGTGCCATGGTGTGCACATCTACACGCTATCTGGAAATGCTATGTCTGACTTAGACATACTTTGTCTTTTGGACCATTTCAACGTTTTGATATGACCAAAATGTGTGATGAGTTCAAGAAAGGAAGGAGTTCAGCAGATGATACTGAAATGTCTAACTTATTCAGTTACTAGTCTAAAGGTTTCTGGAGCTGACACTTTAAGGTTTCTAGACCTAAAAACACCACTAAACTGGGAATTAACTCTGTAAAAGAAAACACATTCATGACAGACAGAACATGATGATGAGCAAAGAGCTGCCACTAAAGCTTAACAACTGCTTCACATTTTATCAAGAATAATAATATTTTCTATGAAAGACATCAAAACTCGGACAAAATAGAATTGGGTTTTGGGATCAGATTTGGAGATTAATGTAAATTCTACATTTACATTGAGACTAATGTAAATGTGTCTCAATGTAAACCATTTTAAAACTATTTAATTGTTTAAAATTAAACCATTTAAACCTTTCAAGAATGGTGATTGGGTGTATCTACGAATTCATAGTCGAATATATTAATAATAAAGTTAATCATTCTAGTGTTTTAGAAAGTAAAATCTGCACTAAGATAATAAGTCTGGTTCGAAACTAGGCTAGCCAGTTTAAAGCAGCAGACAAACATCTTATCGAAACACTTACTCGTCCTGAGTTGGCCAAGGAAAACTTTTTCATCTTTGGTCGAAGCTTTGAGTTCCGAGGAAATGACTGATAGAAATTGTTCCAGATGCTCTTTCATCGGCAAATGAGTCTTCAAAAAAGCCGCAACTCCATTAAGGTTGAAATGAAATATGCCGTATCTCTTCTGGGAGACATAACGTGCTGCTTTGCGTATAGCTGCTTTACGTATAACGTGCTGCTTTACGTATAGCTACTTTACATAGACATCAATACATAGACGCCTAATGGAGGCTGAGTCGTACGTAACAGCGTCCGCCATCTTGTATGTGGCAGCAGGGCGATCGGAGCTCCTTAAGTCCTGAGCTGTGTAAACTTATTTCAACCGTTTTACGAAACAATCTGGATTAATTCTCATTATCTTCCCCAGGTCAGGATGAAAGATCAGAATTACTTGACTTTGCAGCCAGAAATTAGCTTCTAAGCAACCGGAAAATATATCCAATGTAGCTAAATTGGCCCGAAATAACCGCTGATTGTTAGCACAATAACTGTTATAACTGTTTTATAATGAGAGAGCTGATGAAAAACCGCTATTAGAGGAAAAGTTAATTAAAAACCAGAGGATTTAGTGAGTAGCGCCCCGCCTCCAGGAGCTACGCGCTGTGCTTCGTTACATGCGACCTAACGCGAGTTGTTTTTCTGATACA
>CAEGAF010111421.1:0-18181 GCA_903067075.1 Micropoecilia bifurca
TGTGCGCGCGCACACACACACACACACACACACACACACACACACACACACACACACACACACACACACACACACACGAGTCAACAGAGCAGCTTTTCCTAAGGTACACATGGAGGCTTGTAGGCACTCGCCTGTTGGCTGCTTGCAGCTAAATTCACCCTCCAAGCTGCAGCAGCAGCACAGAAACACATCTCTCCTGAAGTCGTTGCATCGACACAGATGATTAAAGCAACGCTAAGTGGAAAGTTAATATGCATAAAATTAATCTCCAACTCAACTTTGCATAATGACTGAAACCGTGTGAGGATTTTTTTTTTTTTTTGCCTCATCTCGACAAAATATGTGCATAAACTGTGTGTGTAAATCCACTTATTAGAAGCTTAAGACCCATTACGCACGTTGATGCAGATTTATGTTCAACCTTGTCCAGAAAATCCCATTTGGATTCCATTGGGGTTTTTTTTGTTATCTACCACGAAATCTATTTTAAGACATTAAATCCTGGAAAACACTGTTTTTAACTTTAGAAATGTTTCTTCCACTGAGGGCTCAGCTCTCCGTTCAGTCAGAGCTCAGTTACAAATTGACTTTTCATGTTTCTGGGAGGAAACGTCTCAGACCTGTCATCAATTTTCCCGACACTAGATGGTGATAAACACCGTACGTGGGGTGACGTGAAGGCGCTCACTGTGGTTTTTGCAAGCACAGATTACAGAGAAAAGAAAAGATTCAGCAACACTTATTGCTTTTTCTTGTTTGTTTGTTTGTTTTTTTCTGTCAGGTTTGCCGGGCCCAACCAGAAACGGCTTCATCCCGCCTCGGAGTCTAAGAGCAACAAGCAGCCGGAGCCGGTCATCAGCCAGATCATTGACAAACTGAAACACATCAACCAGGTAAGCTGCAGGGCCCAGCACTTCGGTTTCTGTTTGCACCAAACGTGCTATGGCAGCAGGAATTTCTGAGCTTTCCTTTACACAACGTGTTTCTGCGTCTTTCTTCTCCTGAAACAAAGAGATGAGTTCCACTTCAGCTCATCTACGTCAAAATCTATACTCACTAACGTTTTTCAAATTTGCTTCTTGGCCTGTTTTCAAGGACTGAAATGATTAATCCAGATTAATCGATTATTGAAGTTCTTGTCAACTAATTTAGTAATGGATTAATCATTAACTGGAGGTTGTAGACTGCAAAAAAGGCAGATTATTGAAAGAAAAACACACTCATAGCACTTATTGAGCTAAAACTGCCCAAAAAATACAAACATTTTGCATTCAAGATGGAGAAAAAACCCTTTGTCTGTAAATATGTTGTACACAGAACTCAGGTAGCAATTTTAGCTAAACCCAGTGCGAAATCTGTAAAAAAAAAAAAGAAAAAAGAAAAATCAATTAACCCTCCTGTAGTCTTAGCGCGATGCTAAAGAGGAGCGCAGCAAATGTCACAGTTGAACAACGGCGGTGTGACTGTCCAGTCATACCGTCAGTTCCCAAAACGACACAAAGAAAGCGCACGCGGCATCGGTCCGCGGCTATGTTGTTGCATTTTAGGAAACAAAATGTTTACTTACTTAAAAAGGGAATATTTTTTTGTTTATTTTCATCTTTTACTGTATTTATAATATCATCAAAAAAAACATTGAAGAGCTTTAAAAAAAATATGCATAATGCGCAGATTTTTTATATGTTTGATTAATTGTTAGATTAATTGGCAAATTAGTCACTGGAAAAATCTGTAGGATAATCGATAACTAAAATAAACGTTAGTTGCAGCCCTGCTCATCTCTGATGGAAACCTGTGGATTTCGCCGCCTGAGCCTAGAGCTTGCTGCCAGATCAAACTGCGCCTATTTAGATGGATGTATCAGCCCTGCAGATCAGCCGGAGCTGCCAGCGTCTTCCCACTTGTAGCTGTCAACACACCCAGCCAGCCACCTGCACTCTTCCACTTTCACATGCATGCGCTTTGTTAGCGCAGCAGACCCACGTCTCGATGGATTACACTCCTTCTGCCCCCTTTCTACCAGATCTGAAGAACCCTGTCGCCTCCCCTCTGACTGACAGCCAGGGACTCTCAACGAGAATTTCATTCCTCATTTGCTCTTGCTGTTTTACTCCATCTATATACAGCAGACTCTCCTCCCAGCCACCTTCAAACGGGCCTCCGTAAATATCTGTTGCAGATCTGCCTCTGGAAGGGCTTTGACCCCTTGAGCCCTAGGCTAGTTTTCAAAACTTCCACCTGAGAAACATCCTCTAATACCAGGAACAGCTCCCAAACTTAGAGCCAAGCCAAACAGCCAGAGCTCTGCGGATAAGACAGACATCTGAAATACTGTAAGTCTTCCTGTTCCTCGTCGCCGTGTCAGAGAGGCCGTTCGGAAAGGCAAGACTAGGGTGTAAATTGTGAGAAGAGCTTCATAATAAAGCGCAGCTGCAGTGCCTCGCAAAGGCAATCGCACGCATTTTTAGCCTTTTAACGCTTTCTCACCAACAATATCAGTGAGTTTTATTGTGAATTATTTGGATTCACCATCACAGAATGGTGCATAATTGAGAAGTGTTTTTTTTTATTTTTACAACTCTTACAAAAAGTGGCTTTTTTCCTACTTATATGGCGCGTTCTTGAGTTAATGCTCAGCTGGATAATCTTTAGATGCAGTTACAGCTCTGTGTGTTTATCATTGTAGATTTCTGAAGGTTGCTAAATAAATGCTGGTCTGAACTTTGACTGGGCCATTCTAACATGAATATGCTTTGCTGTAAGCTGTTCCACTGTACCTCTGGTTTTCTGCTGAAAGGAGAAAACTTCAAGTGTTATGCAGCTTCTACCAGGTTTTCTTCCATCATATCTTTATCTCCAACTATCTTCAAGGTTTTTTGTTTTTTAAATGGGATGTTATGTATTAATAAACATTTACAAGTAAATACATGAAATTATAGCCAGGTTGGATATTTCCATCTGTAGTCCCTTCATTTTAAAGCACATTAATAGAGAGATAAAAACCACAAAGTAACATTACAGAGCAAAAAATGAATAAAACAAGAGGAATTGTTGTGTAAAATTAACCTTTTTGAGCTTTACATCGTGTTATAATGTCATTCCCTCGTCTAAAATATACCTGGCGTGTTGCTTTGATTCTTTCATTCACGTTTGAGGAATTCTTTAATCTCCATACCCATTTAGCTGTGCAAAACGCCGGGGTGGATCTAGCGCCGCCTTCGAGGACGAAGCTCCTCCTCAGGGGGGTGATGACTTCCTGAAAGAGCAGGAGTTTCTTAAAGAGACAGAGGCAGAATATCACATAATTAAATTACAAAGTCAACTTTCTTTTAAGTCATATTTAATATATATGTAGCATTTTTATGATTACTGAAAGTAACTTAGTTGCTTAATTGTGCTATAAAATGGCATTATGAGGTTGGAAAACTGATAATATCGCCCCTTTAATGGAAGCAATTGCAAACTTTTTTATTTTTTTTGTTAACAACACATCTACAAAGTTTTGCGAATGTTTGTAACAGAAACACACCTGCACATGAAAGTGGGACATGTTACTACTCTTGCTGATTTTCTGTTTCATGACATATAAAACTTTATTTTTAAAGAGAGAGTGACAGCAAAACATTAGTCATAAAACCCTGGACATGCTGGAATCGTCATCCTGCGCTTCCAGGGACCAGCTGTCGTCCCTGCGCTGTTACATTTACTGGGGAAGCTCAGATTTCTGATTGGCTCCTGTGGAGGTTTGATAGGGGAAAAAAAGAGAGAGAGAGAGAGAAAGAGAGAGGTAGTTTGGTACCTCTCTCTTTCTGTAAGAGCTCTACTTCTTACAGCCATTCACAAAATACCTTAAACACATGGACTCATTCAAATCAAGTGCTCCCTCTGTAACCTTGTTCTGTTCTCTAATTGGCTCGTGCCGATGGGGTGACGTGTCGCGCATGCTGACATTTATGGGGGGTTCTGATTGGTGTTTCCATGACCTCCTGATATTTCTGCAGGTTTTATATCCACATGGGAGCTTTTACAGTCATATCTGATGACTATAAAGTGAAGTAATTCAGTGTTTCTTTTTCAGCTCCAGCCTCTCATCAGATCTTCACTTCAGTGCGCTGGATGAACATCTGACAGATGAATCGCTGCACTTGATTGAGTATTTTATGTGCAGCGAGGCTGTTTGGCTTTGTTTCTTTCTTTTTTGTTTTTTTTTTTTGCAAAAATCAGATAACTTTTTTTTTTTTACAACTCAATCATCATTATGCTGGTCTTGTTTGCCTTGCATTATTGTGCTGCAGTCCTGAATCAAATTAAGTCCAGCATATAGGTCATCTTTTTCCTGTATTTTTTTTAAGGTTGTCAAGATGACTTCAACAAGTCCTTTGGCATCTAATGTAGCATATTTTGGTTTTACCATCTGATAACCCAGTCTGGGGGATTTCTGCTCTATTAGGCACATAACAGAAGACTCATAGTCAAAAACTGGACCTTACGTGAAGCTGGCAGGTTTTGGTCAATTAAATTACGCTCCTTAATTCACGTGACAAACAGTTAGCTAGCTAGCGCTGCTAAGAGTTCCACCTGTTAAAGTGGCAGTTTGTGTGAAATCGACTCTTTTGAGCTTTATATCACGTGATAATGTTATTTCTAGGCCTTTCACTATAACAGGATTTACTGTACGATAAATTGTCCCAGAAGTTATCTCGATAAACGATAATACGGTTGTTTTGAGACCATTTCAAGTAACATTATTTTAACAGCAAGGTTCCTTCACCTTGAGATTCCTGATGGATCTTCACACAGCACACTAACAGAAGTTTACCCTGCTGATTCAGTCTTCTTCTTTTTCTTACACCTGGAGCCCTTAGAGACCCTGAGGCAGACCAGGTTCTGTTTAACGTGAACCTGGTTTGATGGGTCTCAGCTCCCCACCATCATCATTAAAATTGGGGGGTGGGTTTGTAAAAAAAGAGCAGTGGTTAACTAATGCAGAGCTTCACAAACTTCCCCTCAAAATTTGCCACCGAGTCTGTCAAAGAGAAAATATGATGTCACTCATCACTAGCGAGGCGAAACCATTCTAATCCCGCTAAGTGTTTATTGACTGTCCTCGGTATTTCATGGCCCCGTCTGCTCTCGGCTTGCGTATTGTAAACATCCTCGGCAGGCACCAGGGAAAGTGATGTTGTTTAGTTAAAAGCAGTTTTACAAGGCCTCCGCCTCCCGCCCAGTTGAGAGGCCAGCGGCTCTGGATGAGGCACAGCTGAAAGGGAACAGACTAATTAACCATCTGATGTGAGAGAGCAGCCCTCAGCGCACAGATAATTACTTTCATGTCCTCTTTTTAAAAAAAAAAAAAAGTATTCAAAGTGTATGAAGGCAGGCCAGAAGTTAGATAATGTGTAATATTCCTGGAAGCGGAGCAGCTCGGTGCCGTGCTGTTTACCAGCTGATCTCGTGGACTTTCCTGGTTCTGGCTGCGTTCGGAGCGAAAGCAGCCACCCGCAGAACTATTTGCACCCTGTAAAACTTTTCACCCTTTGCCATTTTATAGCTGCAGACTTCAATTTACTTTTCTCTTATGAAATTGTATGTGTTAGAGCAACATTATCTGGATTCAGGGTTTCCCCCGGTGTAATATAAGCCTGGCGGCCCGCCATGCTTTACTAGCCCTGCCGCCAGGCTAAGCGCTGCTTGTTTACGTTTCTAGGGGAAAAAAAGTTTTTTAAGAGGAAGCGTTTCTTTTGCTCTTAGCATTTCACTAGCAGATTTATTCCCAAAGCATAGGTTTATAATAGATAGGTTTATAGTTTATGCATTTAAACCCGACAGCGCGCGGACCAATCACACAGCTGCCTCGTGCACTGCAGCTGCTTTACCTCAGCGGTATCGCGCGCACCTCCTTTCACTCAAACTGGACACAGGCTGACCTGTATGGATATTTACATTAACCTACTGTGAGGAATTATGATCCTTTGGAGAACTCTGGGTAAGAGTTTAAACCCGCTGCGTTAGCTCTGGTTGCGCAGCTCTATGTGAACCGCAGGAATAACTTGTAGCGAATTCAGAGGTCGCGTTGTGGAGTGGTGAGAGTGATTTATCTTTGTGAACGAACAATTATATGCGGCGTTTATATCTCAACACGCTACCCAGCGTTTGGCTCTGTGTCTGTTTTCCATGTAAAGTTTCTGTCTGTGGTCCCGGTTGGTCAGAGAGTTTGTGGATAACGAGCAGCGCTAACCTCATCATGCTGGTTCAGCCCGGTGAGGAGCTTTTGCGCTCTCTTTGGAGTCACGCATCACGCTAATTTTATATTATTTTATTATTATTTTTAGTATTATTTTTCCGATTATACGGTACATCAAACCATATCAAATATCTAATGGAGCCGCTGACTTAAATTGCATTAAACAGAAGTGCAAATTTGTTGTTTTTAGTCTAGTTGTGGGTTTAACTAGCATTTCACTGGAGATCTTTTCTCGTAACACATACTTTTACATTTCCTGTCAACTTAACATCTTTTAATACTAAAACACGGTGGACTGCTGGTGGTCCGCCTCGACGCCCTGACCACCGGGCTTAGCAAGTTTTCTGGGGGAAACCAGAATTATTATTGTAAATTGGGAAGAAAATTATGCTCTTTTGGGCTGTGTTTCCACTAGCATTGCTTTTTTTTTTTTCTTACACCAATTCTTGAATTTTTTGCTGATTCTAAATCAATTGTTGGCTTGGACTTTGACTGTGCCATTTTTAACACACGACTATGGTTTGACCTGGACAATATATTTCTGACAGTATGCTGCAGGATGTTGAGATGTTGTTTTTGTGATTGGTACAGCCAAGAGTTGCTCATTTTTCAAAAGGTTGCAGTCAAAGTTGCAAAAATTCTCTTTTTAAAGTTTCTGCCATGACATGGTCTTACAAAAAGAAATATTGCTGCACAAACAGGCCTGAATGGAAACGGACACAATACTTCGCCTTGTGCATTGCAATTCAAAGTCCCATTACATACATTAAAATCTGTGGTTTAAACGTGATGAAAAGTGGACATAATTCAGGGTCTAAACACTTTTTCGAGGCGTTGTCACCGTGCGATGCATTCAGGGCTCTTCTGAGACTCCTTCATCCTGCAAGCGCTTTCCGTTCGAATGAGCAATATTCTTCCTTTTGGCTGAAACACTGAGCATAATCAGTGGTTCTTCCAGCTTGCGCTGACCCACTTTTAAACTTCAAATTAGCCCCAGACCACAGCATGTCAGGCTGTGCTTTTTAAAAATCCAGGGACTGCACACTCAAACACCGAAGGCGAGGGCAAGAAGGGGCCAGAACAAACGTCCCTCCAAGTTTTGGTGTTTCGTTTTTTCTGTCGTAAATGCTCCGTGACGACGGCTGGAACGAAACACAGCGACGGAAATGTGTCATTTCTCACACTGTTGGAGTCAGAGGTGGGCAGTGTACCCAAAAACTGTGTTCAAGTAAGAGTAGTTAGAATTAAACATATTTTTATTCAAGTAGAGATAAAATATAGACGTTCAATAAATTACTCAAATACGATTAAGAAAAGGATTTGGTAAAAAGTCTGCTGAAGGTACTGATCAAAGTACCAATGATTTAATATTTAAAACTCACATAATCAGACTGACGAAATATAAACTTACGTGGAAACTTTGGTATTTTAGGAACCAAAATGACAATAATTTATATAAGTAACAAAAAATAACGAAATCAGTCAAAAATGTGTTTCTGTGCCTGGTGTATTTTTTTTTAAAACATATTTTTTCATTCAGTGAGTCGAGAATACAGAAATTTTACTCAAGTAAAAGTGGCGATACGTCATAACAAAATTACCCAAGTAAAAGTAAAAAGTACAACTTACTGAAAATGCTCATAAAACCTGATTTAAAAAAAAAGTTACTCAAGTAAATGTAAATGAGTAAACAGTTTCTACCCAACTTTGGTCGATGTTGATCAGGCAATCGGCAGAGGCAGCTATGGTTTGGCAGGCGGACCCCTTTGCCTTTGTGCCTGAGCTAAGCTAAACTTAACACCAAGAGGGAAAAGAGAGAGAGAGCGAACACTCTGAGCCGGTCGCCTCGGCTTGTAAAACACTGTTTTCTCACGCCCTAGGCGGTTGATGTCATGATTGAGCCTCGGCCAAGAGAGCCGGCAACATTTCTAAATGGGAGAGGAAAGCCGGCTCTCGGCTTTGTTTAAATGCCTCCTCTTCTCCAGGAATCTTTAAACAGAGCGCTCTCTTCGTGCTGCGAGTCGCCGTCTCCCACACGGCCGCAGGAAGCTGTCCCAACAGATTCCCAGGCGAAGTCCCTGTCCGTGTGTCGGGACCCTGTACACACAACAAGCAAAAGCAGATAAAGACGGGCGCCGTTTAACTCGCCTCCTCATATCAGTTTGAAGATAACTCTGATGCCACGCTGGCGAATCTCTCTCTGTCTCTCTCTCTCTGCGTCTCTCTCTCTCTTTCTTTCTCTCTCTCTCTCTCTCTCTCTCTCCCCGTAAAGCAAACCAGACTCAGATTTTTTGGGGTCGAGTGAATTTCTGCACACAGTCTGCCTAAATTAGAAGATTTTTATTTGGAAGATGTCTTCTTGTTCTGGTTGGATTGGTTTATTTTCTCTCTTTTCTTTCCTTCCTCCCCTGAAAACATCTGTTTAACTTCCCAGGGTATCGGGTTTCTTCTCTGAGTAACTAATCTGGCAGGAGATGTTGGAGCTAGTGGCAAAATAGGCCAATTATGTGATTGGCTTTTGATTACAGAGAGCTTCGTTTGTCAGATGAGTTTGCCATTTGGATGGTAGGACCTCGTGGGATTATTCGAGCAGACTCTTCTTTTCGGTTTGATATTTCTTGTAGAGCTGCATGAGGAATAATACGGAAACAGTAATTTCTTTATTGATTTACTTTATTGATCTTTTTGATTGGCTGTTTTCAGGTCAGAGATAATCAACGGGTTGAGAGTACTGCCACCACTTTATTTCCCACAATGAAATAAAGGGGTGGCAGTACTCTGTTGAAATACAGATAATCCTGGTAGAAAACCTGCTAAAAGGCTGGAAACCTCTAAGTATGTAGAGAGAGAAATGAGGGAATGGTTTAGATCGAAGCCTGTTTATCTGCTAGAATAGTTAAAAGTCCAGTCTAGTTGGTTTTATTTTGTAAAGAATAAAACCAACTTTAGTGTCAAAAGTGGATTTCATTTGACAATATTGAAGCAAAGAAACTGTGAAAGTAAATGGAGGACACCATTTTAATTTTATTTGAAAAAAATAAGAATAAATACATGAAAATCATGCATTATTTCATTCCAATTTCTGTTCTTCTTAAAGGGGCAGTTTTGTGTGTTTTCTGGACATAGTGCCATTTTATACAGGGTTTCCCCCAGTGTATTATAAGCCTAGTGGACAACCACCAGGCTTAGAACTGCTTATTTATTTATTTTTTTCTTATCTTTGCATTTTTAAGACTTTATAGTTGGTGTTCAGATAATCTTCCAATAACACATAATTATCAAATGATATTTTCAAATTTCCTGTCAACTTTAAACATTTTTTAACTCAAAAACACAACGGGCTGCTGGATGAATGACTGCAGATTACCCCAACCATGGGGCTTAGCAGGTTTTCTGGGGGAAACCTTGTGATAGCACAATCAAGTATATCAAACATGACTTAAAAGAAAAGTAACGTTACAATTTCATGCCTTCAAATTGGGCCTCTGTCTAAGAAGCTCCTGGTCTTTCTGAAACTCCGCCTTCAGGAAGCAGTCACAACTAAGTTTCTCTATTAACCATTTAACAATGTTTTTACCAGCATTTTGCTGAGAAGTAGCTCAGCTGATGCACACATCCAACAGGTGTTTGCTAACTGTTGCTGACGCTAGTCTGAAGGAGCTGAGAGATTCACGGATTTCTCAAAGAAGCACTAAGGAATCAAAGCAATACTTTAGGTATGTTTTTGATGAGGGAATAAGATTATAACACGGTGTCAATTTTTTATTCAAATACATTGCAGTTGGTGGTTTTAATGTGACTCTTGAAAGTGTCGATTATTGGATTGTCTTCACTTTCAAACTCTTTGTATTCTAATTCGGAGCTGTGAGTTTTTTCTTAGTTTTGACCTCCATCATTCCCTCTCTGAATGTTTGACACCTCCCTTTCCATCTCCACAGCTGTGCTGAGTTGTGTGTGACAGACTCCAGCGCTGTCGCCCCCTCGCCCATCATCCCCAGCCCCTCCACCCACTCCTGACACTCTCCCACCCTGCGCTAGCGGCTTCCCAGCCTAATTGAAGCCAGAACCAGGGAAAATCCTACAGGTATACAGGACAGGAATCCGGGGATGGAAAATAAACCAAATCCCGAGCGCTGCAAAATTCCTTCACGCCACCTCGCTTGCTGTGATCCTGGACATGCGCGTGCAAACCAAAAACACTCCGCGTGCGTGCAGCGTCACCCACTTGAGGACGCCAAAGGTGTCAGACCAGGCCTGCTGTCCTGTAAACGTTCTCTTTCTGACGCCGCCAAAGAGCCTCATCTGTGTTTGATGTTATTTACTGAGGGTTTTTTGAAGCGCCATTTAATACACACACCCTCAGGGCCTCGGTTCTCTGACTCGGTTCGGTTTTATGTGTATGAAGTGAAGTATGGCTGCTCAGGATGCAGAGCAGGGTGGGTGGGCAGGTATGGGGGTGGAGGAAGTGGGGTTGTATGCTGCTATGTTTGTGAGCAGAAATAAGCCATGAGGGTTGTTTAAATGAAGTGTGACACCTGGTGTAAACCTGCGAGGAGCCACGGGGCGGCCACACCGTCGCACCGAAGCACACCGTCTTTGTTTTCTGCCGGGTTATGGTTCCTTGACTCTAGAAATCTAACTCGCAGCAGCCTCTCCCCCCCACCTCCCGGTGCACTCCCACAGCCCTCTCCTCCTGGCTTCCTCCCCTGCTGACTGGGAGGGCAGACAGAGCATGTGAGGGCCCTTTTCCTTCCAATTAGTCTGCTTGCTAATGAGGCCCAACCAGCCCTTCTACCGCTGCCATCCACTCCTCCTCACCTCCATACCTCTGCTTCACCCATTCTCCTCATCACCCCTCCACCATCAATCTCTCTGCTTCTTCTAATGCGAATTAGAGGAAGAATTTTCTAATTCGCATTAGTTACAAAGCTGCCGTTTGTAACTTTTATGAAAAAAATAGTTTTTTCATATGTTTGTTAAAATTATTATGTCGTGACTGTATAATGTGCGAAAAAAAATCAAACTCCTCTGCCTTCTCCCATAATTCAGTTGGAAACAACCAATCAGGTTCTTAGTGTAGTCAGTCATCCTCTGCTTACAAGCTCCATTTTTCATGCTGTTCCACTACGGCTAGCTCACTACAACCAAACATGCTAAGAACGTGGGGAATAAATGATTCTCCTGTAACGGTGAGTTGTTTTGCCACCATTAGCAAATTGAGCAGCATACATGAGCTTGATTGACAGTGCTAAGACCCTCCTCTGGCTCTGATTGGTTGTTTTTGACCAGGAGCGGTGCATATCTTCAAACAGAAATAGAAGCACTGCGAGGAGGTGAAGGAGCTTCATTTTTTTTCACAGATTATTTGCCTTTAGAGATTGCTAATGCTCAAAAAATTTGGGCACTGGTCTATTGCCCTTCTAAGCCCTTTATAAAGTCTGGCCCAGCCTCCTTAAAACATTTTAAATTTATGAATGTAAAGGTAAGACCTTAAAATGTGTTAAACATTCATTAAATATATGTAAGTTGACATTAAATACATTTATCACAGGTCTTAGATTTTCTTTTAGCAGAACTAGTTCACCTCGTACATTGTATGTATTTTGTTTTTCTTGTGAGAGCTTTTTGTCAGGCAAAAGTTTGAGACATGCGCAGACATCTTCATTCCATTCTGACTCGAGGCGGTTGCAGCTACCGCTAACTAGCTGCCAATAAACCTAGCTAGCTAGCTAATTCTTCTGCGCCTATCATTGGTAAATTATTACTAGTACAACGTTAGTCTTTGCCACTGGTTCTCTTCTGTTGCCAACCCGTTTGATGTTTCATCCATTTTGGGCAAAAATAAAGCTTGGCACTACTATATGAAATATGCATTGACTTCTGTGCATTTCCTTTTTCTTTTGTTTTGACACAGGTCTGAAATTTCATTCATAATGATCTTAAAAAGTGAAGGCTTTTAAAGTGAAACCTGCAGAACCTGAGTGTCTTCTAAAGGTTGACATTATGTCCCAGGAATCACAGCTGAGGTCTTATCTAATTCTGCTCTTTGCCAGTAGATGTTTGTTTTTTTTTCTTCCTCTCTTCTCATTCAGCCGTCAAGCTGAAGGAATACAAACAGCCAAGTCTTCCTGTTGCCCGTCCGATTCAATCGCACGGCCCGGGCCTGTTATCGCCGGGCACAGCCACACGTAACCGTACAACAGGATCCCTCCCCTGCAGAGGTCAGGGGTCGCACTTCCTGTTTCCTGTCTCTTCTGGGTCATGAGAGGGTCTCTGCGAGGGTCAGAGACCTCCTGTGTTCCTGCTCTGCCTTTTGTTTGGGATGGCAGCGCTCTCCTGGGGGGGCCACGGCTCAGTTGAGGCGCCTCTCCCCGACCTGCGCTCCTCGACTTTATCATTCCCCCACATGTTCACCGCTTCACATCCCGTCCGACCCCCCACCAAATCCCCATGTGTTTTTTTTGTAGTTTTTAGCTGTTCTTTCCCTCATTTCTCTTTTCATCTCCTCTCTTTTGTTATTCTCGGGTTTTTATCCATCATTAGGCGAGATGGATGACGACAGCGGCTGGCGGTTTTCGCAGATGACCCGGTGAAGCTAGTGCGAGCCCAGAAGTCACTCCACCCTGCTTTTTACAGTGTCTCCCAAAACTATTAAACTTTTCCACATTTTGTCACAACCGCAAACTTCAGGATGTTTAATTAGGATTTTTTTTTTTTCTTTTTTATGTAATAAACCGACTCGAAGTGCGTAACTGAGGTGGAAGGAAAAAAAATCATCCAAGGTTTTAAGATGCTTAAATAAAAAGCGGCCAACGCTTTCGTGTTCAACCATAAACTTTGCCTGCAATCACTGCTGGAAGTCCTGCGGCGTTCGGTCTCAGCCACCTTTGCGAATCAAAAGGCTGAATATTGTCGCTGGTTCCTCTTGTTCGGTTTGGATGGAAAGCATCTGTGGACACCAGTTTTCAAGTCTTATAGCAACATCTTGATGGATTTTATGCTTCTCGGGTCCAGTCTCTAATAGATTTTTTTTTACTATTTTGAGCTCCCCCATCTTACAATTAATCTTACTTTCTTCTTCAGGAGAAGAAAAAAGCATCCCCACAGCATGATTCTTCCATCACCATGTTTCGTGATATGGATGGTGCCTTGTGGTATCTGGAGTGCTAGTTCTGCGTGCCATCCAGAAAAGTGTGAACAAACAGATAATTTGAGAGCAAATCAAAACAAAATCTTTTTTGAGTTAGGGATGACAAACTATAATACAGAAATGAAATCAATTTTCAAATGGTGTCAATTTTATCCCTCCTATATTGATTCTATACGGATGCCTGCTCTGTATCAATATTATTGATATTTTTGTATTAGTCTCCCCACCTGTGCCGTTTACAGGAATTTATGTGAATTTTGTCAGCATTGTGCTTGTAATCCTCAAAATATGACTTCATTAAGTAGTTGTTTTTATAAATTTTCTTGTAACCCATTGCAGATTAGTTAAATAACAAAAATGTCTCTCCCCTTAACAATCTTGTTACTTTGCTATGTAAAAAAATATCAAAGTTTCCGACTGTAAAGTGACAAAATATGCTAAACGTTTGAGAGTAGCTTCTTGTTACCCATCGGAGCGCCCCCTGTCTTCCAGTAAGTGTGACCGTGGGACGCCCGGCAACCGTCTGCTGACGCAGACACAAAGGGTCTCTTAGCAACATGTGATTCTGGACGCCACGGCGATAACATGCAAAGCAGACAAGCAGCAGACAAAAAGAGATCGTCTTAAACAGGCGTAATCTGATTTAGCAACCAGAGGCTTGTGCAGGAAGAGGGGACTTCTTAAATGATTAAACCCCGAACACACAATCAGCCACATTCACAGACATAAGTCAAGATTTTCATTTGTTTAGCCTCACAAAACACGCTGAAAATTGCTGTCATACCAGATATATTACAAATGTTAACCCTCTGCTCTCACGCGGCCCTTTGATCCGAACCGAGCCGGAGCGAAACGTTCCACTCTTTCTGTTTCTGAGGAATACAACAATTTGCTGCATTTTTCTCTTTAAGGACTGTGAGTGTGTTCAGCAGAGTCCTAACACTCCTGCCAGACACATTTAAAATACCCAGCCGGGATTTTTCTTTTTTTTTTTAAAGCAGGGAAATCTGGAAATAGATTTACAAGCTGAGTCAGAAAGGTGGAGTGAACACACGCCCAGTTTAATGCGGGGAGTAAAGCCCTCTCCCTTTTTTTTTCTTCTGAGATTTTTGTTTCCGACTGGAATGAACAGCAGGAAATTAATGTTGTCTGCATTAACCGTCTGAGGCTGGGCTCCCGTTTCATGACATTCTCAAGTGTTGAACAGATAGCAGAGGACAAGAGGGTTGGGGGTGAAGGAAACGGACAAAAATGAAACAGCACCCTCCTTTGCCCTCCCTCTTCAGATTTAATAAAAGTTGAGTAACGAGTGGAGGGGAGCTGGTGGGAACGCGGACCAGGACGAGCCGACCCAAAACGCCGCTCTGTCCGGCCCAGAGAGCTTGCCATGATTCACTCTCCGCCTGTTTCTGCTCTCCCGAGATGTGCCTCATTCATTTCCACTCGCATGCCTGTTGTCTCAAGCTCCCAGCTCCGAACGGGGGGACATCTGCCTGGATGAGACGGAGCCAGCAGCTCCCTGGACATGTGGGGATTAGCTGGAAGGAAAGTCCATTTCCTCCATTTATCAAAAAAAAAAGAAAGAAAAAAAGACGTCTGAGTGCTGAAAGGCAGTGTGTTTGTGTAAGATGGTGACCCAAACATTAGCTCCGACGCTGGTTTATAATATGTTGTGCACTTTTGGTCTTAAAGGAAAAATTCTGAATATTTAGAGCAGCGCTACGCAATATATTGCAATCATTATGCATATCTTAAAGAAAGGTTTTCTGTACCTAATATATGTTTTGCCCTTTGTTTAATGGAGCATAAAAAGTTTAGAAAGTTAAAAAAAGCTGGTAAAGTAATTAAAAAAATTACTGTGTTTCAACAGCAAAGCACAACTAAAGTTACTTTTCACTAAAACCTTGTTGTTGACATGGAAACACTTAATTTTGTTTTATTTTCCAGACCTTAAATACGATCAGTTGTCTGTGATGTTGCTTTGCTGTGAACCCAAAGCACGAATTAGCATTTAGCTAACTTATCGAAAGATATCATCATCATAATATTCACCAATATTATTGTATATCCCACTTTATCCTGATATTTACAGCCTGAATTTGAATGAGGTTCTGTTCAAAACATAAGGCTAAACTGTCATAAAGTAACACTGGGTTAAACCTCTTACGTTCTTTCTTACATTGGTTTACTTTTATATTAGATACACCAACAAGAAATTCTTTCTATCTTCCATTCTCAGTGCGTGTTTCTCACAGGAAGATAACTGGTGGTGCATAGCCTCCTACATACGTTTTGTTTTTAAATAATTAGCAATTCCAGCGGGTTAGCATTTCACTTGTTAGCCTTTGGATAAACTGCTTTGACTGTTTTTAAATTTGAAGTTTTTTTAAGATGGCAGACCCCCACTTTTGTTGTGGTTCTTCTAATGTTAGCTATTAAGCCACATTTAAGTAGGTTTTCATATTTTTCCATGCATGTTAGCATATTGAACAACATATATCACATAGATCTAAACTGGAAGAATCAAAGTGTATTTGTTTTTGAACATCAAGTCCTGTAATCGCTTTGCAGTATCTGCGTCCCTCTAGATTTTTTATCATTTTGAACAGTGCATGTGTCAATACACAATACGCATTAATCATGTGAAATGTGAGAGCATTTTACTGTTAGCGTCACTCTTTTTTCATATTTAAAGTTCAATTCAACAACTGGAAATTCAACCTTTGTGGTCTATGGGTGCCTTTGAGTGTTTAGGTAATTAATAGCCAAAGTAACCAGAAAGTAGGTCATGCTGTCAATTTCAAGGATCTGGCATTCTGAGGTGAGTGAATCTTCACCTGCACAGAAAGGGAATCTACTCATGTTGCACAAGATTGGGCAATATCATTGGGTCAATGTTGCCATATTTGAGTAGCAGTTGTGTGAATGCCGTAGTAGTTGTGCACATGTGGGGCATTTATGGCTTGAACTATCCTATATAAATTAACTCTGAAACAAATAATAAACATTCATATTGTCACAGCATAATGCACCATTTTATTTATTTGCAAATCATTGTCTGTAAACCACATTAGAGTTATGTCTGTTGTTCTGTAACATAAAAGGGCCATTTAGATCGAAATAGAAGGTTAATTGAGTTTACGGCCCAAGCATAAGTTCTGCGGGTAATAAAACTGCCTTCTGATTGTGTTTCACGCTTCGCTAAGAAGTTTCTAATGGGGAAAGACATGCAAACAATCAGAGAGTTATACATGCTGGAAATAAAAGCACGGGTTACTGATTTGTAAGAGAAACAAAGGCAACAAAGTTGGTGGACAAGCTGGTGCAGCTTTGATTTTGTGGATTTCTAATAGTTCTGTTCATATTAAGGATCAAGACTGTGGCTGCCAAATGAAGTAGTTGAGATTGTTTCAACTGCAATGCATATGTATTGCTCAGTGTGGAAAAAAATCAAATAGGGTAGCCAAATCTGCAGCAAAAGGCAGCATCTTGTTTTCACTTGTTAGGAAAAAAAAGGCGTTTTCTGTCCATCCTCTACAAACATAAACATGTGGAGTTTGTTGGGAATTTAACCACAACTATGTGCTGTGGTCAGTAACAAACTCTCCTGGTTAGCTTTGCATGAAGGATATGTGGGATATGTCCATTTTAAAGTATGGTGGTAATGTTGCCCTTAAAAAAGCAGTGGGAGCCTTGTTAGAGTGACATCGTGATCCCTGTGAAATACCAGAATGTCTTAAATACACTAATTGGACTGAATCGGACTGTATATAGCACTTTTCTAGTCATACTGATTGCTCATAGTGCTTTAAACTAGAGCCACTTTTTCCCATTTTCACTTAGATTGATACACCGATATTCAGATCAGAAGAGTAGGCAAGTTGGGTTTTAGTGCCTTGTTCAGGGGCACATCAGCAACAGACAAAATATTGCTGAAGTCGAACCTACAGTTTCTGGTCTACAAGATGATGACTACACTATCCACCTATCCACAGTGGCTCCCCTGTCTCTAAATCTTGTGTATGAAGTGTACTTGAAAAGCACTTTGTCTAGTCCAGAGAACTCCAAAGCACTTTACTCTACATTCAGCCATTCATTCAGACATTCAAATACCACTGTCGCCCCAAATAGCTTAAATTGGGTCATTCTCAGGTCTTTCCTAGCCTGGTAGAAAACAGTCCCTTGTTCTTTATTTCACTTTGTATAGACGGTCTGAACTCTCGGCTTCTAAGAAACGGTTGCTTCAATGTTAACCAATCGCTAACATTTGCCAGTGACATATGTAACGCACCAGTTCAACGCTATGAAGCTTACCAGAAATTGCCTGTGCTGCAAACAACCATCATCCGCTGCGAAAAGAGAAGTGCTGATCCGAACGAGGCGATAATTCAATATTTGAAAGCGTAGCAAACACGGACTGAACAGCATCCTTCACTTCCTTTGCTGCCATTGCTAAAGCTACAATTCTAAAACAGTGCAGACTACAATTCTAAAACAGCACAGATAATCAATGTCATCGTTCACAACTTTGCCTTCTGTACGTTGAAGAAAATCTACCGAACAAATTCTAGCCAATTGGAGAAATCCTAGCCTGACCTGGGAAAGACGATAATTGAATGTACTTGCATAAAAAGGCAATGACCAATTTATGTTTTTCCCAAGAATACAAGTAATACAAGTACAAAAAGGGGATGAGCAGACTCTACTTTTTGAGGAAGCTGAGATCCTTCAATGTGTGCAGCAAGATGTTGGAGATATTCTACCACAGCGTTGTTGCCGGTGCCATT
>CAEGAF010111435.1:0-11392 GCA_903067075.1 Micropoecilia bifurca
GGATCGATGTACAAACCTTGGTCAAGCCCTGCAAGCACCGAGTGTAAAATGATATTTTTAATGGATCGGAAACAATCAAGCCGCTTTTCCCCGAACGCGGAAGCTGAGGTGCAGAGTCCATTGTTATAGCCACTAAGCACATTTAAATATGCTGATTTATGTATTAAAAACATACTTAAAATACAATTGTTTATAAATGTAGCTTTGATAGATGTTTGAATATGGTTTCCAGTAACAAAAAAGCGTGTTATGATTGATTAAATGCGCTGATACATCATTGTGCCTGCTAAACACATAAGGCTGAGTGGAGCGGTGTACCGCTCCAAGATGGCCGCCCTAAATCTCGTCAGCGACAATAGGCGAGCGGTCTATCCTTATATTATGTCTTATATTATGTCTACTAAATTGTCTCTAAATTATAGAGAACTACTATAGACAGTATAATTGTCCAATTTAACATTTCGAAAATAAATTTGCTTAATGGAAACATGCCAGTTTGGAAAAAACCTACATTTGGTCAAATGTTTTTTGGAGCTAGGATTATATGTTTTTTTTTGTTTGTTTGTTTGTTTTCCTTTGGCCTATCAAATTAAAACTGGGTTATTCCACAAAACTGCAAAGGAAACAGTTTTTTTCTAATCACACAGAGTCACATGATCAACAACCGGATGTTGACACTAGCATAAACCACGAAGAAGAAGGCGACAGGAAGTAGTTAGAGGATGACGGCACAACATGATTTTTTTAACAACCTTTCAGGTGAACTAGTCTCTTAATTGCGTCTCTTAATTAACGGAAACACCGCAATTACAATATTTTTATTTTTTTTATATCTTTTTACACTAGCAGAATTTTGACAATGTTTTGCGTACATTTGTGATGGAAACAAACAGCTATTCACGGGCTGGTTTCATTCTTTAAAGTGCGGTACTCAGACCACAGATCGGCTTCCTGCTGCTAACGCTGCCAGATAAACAAACAGGAACGTTTTAGGCTGTTAAGCAGGGTCAGATCCTGGTCAGGGAGCAACAATAGTTTGTCAGTTAGATTAGCTCATCCCCATCCTCTGCTTCTTCACCTGTGCCCGCTGGAGCGTCTCTCAGCCGTAATTAACCCTGGACAGCCGGGCTGTGACTCTGTCAGAGGCTTCGCGGGGCAAATTTCATGCTTGGGAGACACATCGTGCTACAGGTCAGTGTGCAATAATAACGCAACAGGAAGACCAATGGTAATCCCTGTTATGAGCTCATTCATCCTGGTGAAATGTTAGGATCCTCTCTAGGACTTGTACAAAGTCCTACTTAACCTTTAACCTCATTCAGGGTAGAACTCATTATCTGGCACAGGATTAACCCACATAGCTTAGTAAATAATCTAAATACAAACTAAGCATTACGCGGAAACACAACCTTCCGAATGAAATTACCAGAATGTAAAAGTAATTAAGATGTATGTTTCTGAGATGCTGTCAAATATTAATTCTACATATTTTATTTCACTGTCTATAGCTTTCTTTTCTCGCATTTACATCTGCAGTTATGTTGCAGGACATCAGCACAGTTTCATACCAAAAACTAACAAAAAAAAGTGTTTTTGCACAAATTGTATCAGTGTGCTGCAAAAATACAAAATCTTAATGAATTCTTGGTCTACTTTCTAGTGAAAATGTCTATTGAAATGTACTCTTGGAATAAGATATAGGAGCTTGTTTTAAGTCAATAATTCCTTAATAATATTGAAAGTAAAAATGCTAGTTCAACCTGCAGATTATTTACTTATGGCAATGACATTTTTTCAATGTTATAAGTGAAATAATCTGCCAGATGTACCAGTAATTTTGAACAAACATTTAGGAATTATTGACTCAAAACAACCTCCTATATCTTGCTAAAATACTTGTGAGTTATTTTTGTCTTATTTCAAATGTACTAAGATATTTGCACAAGAAACTAAACCAAAAATACTGCGTTAGATTTTGTGATTTAGCACTGGCTCTGCAACCTCCCAACACTTAAGTGTTTTTAATCTAGTCAGTCCATTGTAATAAAATATATACATCAATATTTTTCGTTTGTATGCCGGTTGAGTTTGCATTTACATTTCTTTTTGCGTCATTGCATGTTTCTCTACCCTTGTTGGTGAGCAGCGAGGCTATGACCAGCGGGCCGGTTTGGAGGATTTGGTGTCTCCAGGAGGATTCTTTGTAACTGATCTGTTGATCTCTGGCCGCCGCCGGAGGGTGATGCAGGCACGCAGTGACGCACCGGGTGTTACATTAGTTCAGACGGTTGTGTTGGGGCCGGGAGGGACAGTTTGAGGCTTGTTCAAATTGTTGTGAATGACAGGGAAACTTAACGAAAACGTGAATCTGACATGGTGCTTCTCAGGGTCAGGTGGCAAACATGACTTTAACGCAGAGAGACTCCCCTCGTGCATCTGTCTGCACTGACGGAAAAGTAATGTGAAGCGGGTTGTCTGTGCAGCGCTCTCTGGAGAGGCATTATGCATTCGAAACTCACCCCACTGTTTTTATTTAGCCCTTTTAAAGTGCAAGTATAATGTAAAGTAGATTTTTTAAAAACTCTGCATCATGTTATATTGTTATCACCTCATCAAAAACACACCTGGAGTGTTGCTTTGATTCTTTCATGCATGTTTGAGAATGAGAAATCCTTTAATCTCTCATGGCAACCATTTAACTGTGCAAAACGCATGGGTGGACCCACCTTCAAGACGCAGCTCGTCCTTGGAGCTGCAATTTCCAAGTAACTGCCTCACAGAAAACCCCTCCCACACCCAGCTCCTTCAGACTAGCCAGCAGCAATTAGCAAACAACTTAAAAACGTTTTTTAACGGTTAACAAAAGTGCCATGTTGTAATGACTTCCTAAAGGTGGAGCTTCAGAAAGAGCAGGAGTTTTTAAAGAGACAGAGGCCCAATTTCAAGCTGCTAAACTACATAGTCAAATTTCCTTTAAGCCATATTTGGTTTATATCGAAGTTTTATAGAAACTGAAGGCAGCATAGTTAGTTGACTGTGCTATAAAATGGCACTGTGTGTCTGGGAAACATTTCATCGATGAAATGTGGAGGTTTTGGAAGCGCCTCGCTCCGCACCACCCACTTAACACGTCCTCGCTTCGACATTTTCACAAGACGAGCACAACAAAGACTCAAAATCCTCTCCTTCAGCGCGATGGCGCTTCTGTCCCTCACAGTCCGGCACAGTCCCTCATTCCCAAAAACCGCTCCCGCCTGGTGATTGATTATGTATTTGTGTCTATTCATAGACGCCAGATTCATCATTCCAATTTGTCAAGTTTCCAGAGTGCCGAGTTAATTATGTGCAGGGAAGCCAAAAAAAAAAAAAAAGGGACACCCTCTCTTTAGGCACATGTGAGTTTTTTTTCCCCCACCTCTTCCTTGTTTGAAAACGAGCAGCCGAAGCTTCGCCGGGCTGCGGGAGGAGCTGCTTGGCACCATGGGTAATTAGCGTGATGAATGCCTCAGCAGAACAAATAGTGGCAGTCGGCTGTCTCGCTCATCGCGTGGCTGTGCTGTCAAAGCTCTGGGGCTGCAAGCTCATCAGGGTAATAGATGATTGTGAGGCAGGACCAGTCCTTAACCAACAGCACCACTACTGAGCAGAAAACATTCCTGTAGGTGATTTTTATTTATTTTTTTTCTCTCTTGAGAAAGAGAGAACCCAGCTGTCTTGACGGAATCTATGAGGTTATGGATGTCAAGTGTATGTTTGAAGGTTACTCATAGCTATTGTTGCTATGCATTAAAGAAGTTCAACATTATTCTGCATGTGTTCTTTTTTTCTTTTCTTTCTTTTAATAATACCCCCCCCCATCCTTTGGAGTCTTTTAGGTCTGCATATATGGTTATGCAAAAATCCTGATGGTAATCCTCTGTGGGATTCGTTTCCATGCCTGAGCTGCTGAGCTGTCCTTGCAGAAATGATGGATCACATTATTAGATTAAAGAAGAGCAGGGGAACACTGCAGCTGGATTTGCAATTCACATCCTCTTTTGAATACGGACCTATTCTGCATGAAAAGAAACAGCATAATTGGACCTCATGTCACTTAGTTGGGGTTTTTTTTTCTTTGTTTTTAACAAAGTGTGGAACCTCGCAGTAAATCAGGTCAGCTGTCTGAAAAACATCACAGGAGAAAAATCATACTTGGATACGCAGGGATGGAAAGCACACACCTCTTGGTAAAGATCTTGAAAGCAAGAAACAAGATGCAAAGTATTCATAGCTACCAAATTGTTTTGGAGCTTTAGTAGATTTCTACGTTTAGCTAACTTTACTGACTTAAACTCTAAGTTAGGTAACAAAAAAAAAAGTGTAGTTTAATCGATTCGAGTTTTGGGAAATTGCTGCAACTGACATGAAGTATGCTTTGGTTTTTATTTGTTTTTTAAATTTTGTTATAGTACTTGTTTTTAATCAAACTTAATCTAATTTCTTATTTTATCATTTAATATCAATGACATAATTATTGTGAAGCACGTTGGTCAGCCGAGGTTTAGGTTGTTCTAAATGTGCTCTATGAATAGATTTGATAATTGTGACATGGCGGTATTCTGGGCTTTTCCAAGTGATGCTGCAAAACAATTTGTGGCGCACTCTACAAATCGAACCTTTTAACATTTAATGAAAAGTCGTTTAACATTTAACACGATTCATGTAGGGGGGCACATCAACATGTTGGGTCTCGTCCATTATGACTCAAAGTAATGTTCCTTAAGGAGGAAAACTAATGCTGTGTTCACACTGCAGGCGTTAATGCTAAACTCTGACGTAATTGTCAAATCCGTGTTCTTTTTTTTCCTTTTTTTTTCCTGTTTGGGTGGTCGTTCACATTTAGAAATATATATGATTTGTATGCGATCTCCTGTGTGAATGGCAAACAGCCTAAAAGTGTCCTTTATACGCAGTAGAGGACACTGTAACATCATGTACCAAGCATGTTCAGATGTACCAAGCATGTTCAGTGCTTGCTAAAGTAAACATAGATGCTAATGGTGGAGGGTATCCACCATAAAGTCATTGTCCAACTGGAGCCAGCACATCAACAACTTTATCCACGGTGATGTGGATAAAGTAATACAGACTGTATTAGCTTGACATCACTAATACAGTCTGTATTACTTAAGAATGAGGTAATGCATAAATTTTATTGTTACTTTTATCGTTTTCACAATATTACCGCAAAATAATGCGATAAAACTTTAGGTCCATATCGCCGAACCCTACCCTTCGTCCAGTGGAAAAACCTCAAGGGGTTTTCCACATTTTTGCAATGCATTGTGCGATGGTTTGATCATGGAATGAGTCGAAGGCAGAGGCAGGTCCTCCAATTCTAGAGTCATTTCTCTGCCTTGACATTGAGACAAGATGCTGCATGTATGTATGGAGGAAGTCTGATCTGTGTCAAACGGAATACAATTTCTGTAGAGTTTGAGAGGCAACCTTTAGTGATATTTAAATTACACACACATACAGAGATGTAGAGAAGGTGGCTCTGATAGAAGACAGACTGAAGTTTGACAGAGCATGAGAGACAGGCAAGGTTGTCCAAAGGTTACTTCTGGGTTCAGAAGGTGAGACATTTGGGGATGTGAACACATCAGTCCAGCAGAGTCGTCGGGTCAATGTGAAGACAAGTGGAAGACACATTTCTCTGTCAGCGCACAGAAAGCCCGCACGGGTTAAGGCTTTTGTCGTGAAGTCCCAAGTCATTGAGTCAATAGCCAAGGAACATGACACAACCTCTAACAGTCACTCGGCATCAAGCGGAACAGGGAATGGCATGCTTTCCATTTCACTGCACTGTGGCCCCGGCGAGACCCCGTCTGCACTTGAGAAACAGGAGAGCTCTCATGCCAGGCACTCGCATAAAAGCGATGCCTCAACTTGGCCTTGAACATAGCCGTCGTCCCCCCACCTCCCGCTGCCCTCCACCCTCACCCCAAAGCAGGGGCACACGATGACTCACCGGTCAATCCATAACCTTAGCTATTATCTCCACTGGCTGGTGTGGCACAGTGGGGAGGCCACAGATAACCAGAGGGCTTGGATGGGAGGAAATTAGATCATGGCAAAGCGCAGGCACATTTCGATTGGGCTGATGTCAGGAGTTGTCATCGTCCATCAGTATGGGGGAAAAATGCTGCCTTTTCTTCTGTCTAACCCATAACCTCACCAAATAAAAAGCTTTTTGTGACAAGAATACAACTTCATGTACAGTTGAAACCAGATATTTTCATACACTGTTGTTGGGAATTTGCCTCTTACAGAGCATCTAGAGCTGTGTGCTATTGGAACAAGACTAATTATCAGCAATTATTAATAAACCTGGACACACATGTATTTGTCAGGGAAACACCTGGAAACTGGGAACTAATAACAATAACTAATCAGTCTTGAATGTCATTTGACCTGTATGTGGTCGGTATATAATGAGGTGACAGTCCACTATTAAATATGCTTCTATATATGAAGTATAATTTCAGCAACCTTTCCACCCGCAGCTGTCACTGAATGTTAGCAAAAATGATTACAAACCATCTCTTTTTTATAAAGTACATAGATTTTTTTAAAGGGGCAATATTGTGTATTTTCCAGGCAAATAGTGTAATTTTATAGCATGATCAAGTAACTATATTACCGTCAGTGGTTATAAAAATTTTTGTATATATAAAATATGACTTAGAAGAACTTTGTTGGGTCTCTGTCTCTTTAAGATACTCTTGCTCTTTCTAGTTAAATGTAAAGTTTGTGGCATTGACATTTTGTTTTATTTTCATTTTTTTTGCCAGGTGTTTTGCTGAACAACACCATTTTGTTTTTATGCTAAGGGTTGATTATTAGAGTAACACACGAGGAGTTCTGGTTACCACCTCTTTGTTTCTAAGGAAGCTATTTGAGTGAGGGTTAGTCAGAGAGTGAGTCAGCTTCTGTGAGCTCTGTATTAAAGATGAAATTCCTGTGACTATTGGAGGAATCCAAGTGAAATGGAGAAAGCCCAGACTGAGCTGTGAAGCGGAATTTGAGTCAAGTGGAAAAGCATGGGAAGGTAATGGCCTTTCAGCTGAATGCTCAGTGATTAACAGCCAGATTACTCTAGTCATTATTGGACCTTCTCCTCCATCTTTTCCATCAGCGTACCGACGTGATTCCTGGTCTGCCTCCACTCAGTATTGTTTCAGCACTGCAGCCATGATAGACTTTTACTGTGCCAAGGGTCAATACCACACTTCACACTACATTCAGTTATTCACCCATTCACACACACTCTCACTACTGGAGAGTAGCCACGACTGCCATGGGGCTGACAGAGGTGAGGCTGCAGTGCTCCGGTGCCACAAGGCCCTCTGACCCCCACCAGCAGGCAAGGCGGGTGAAGTGAACTTGCCCAAGGACACTTGGTCTGCAGTCCTTGCTACCATTCTTTTCCCTGACCATAGAAGTCTTTATTAAAGGGCTTTATAGCTTGGTTTGTGTTTAGGGTGTCTGTTCCCAGCAGGACATGTCAAGTGGAGGTCATACCTGGATCAATCAGAGTGAAAAGAGGAGTGTCTATGAAAGTGATGCCATAGGGGTTCACTGAACGTGATAGAGCGCTATACAAGTACATGCCATTTACCATTTACTGTGCTGCTAGGGACATGCACAAACAGAGCTATAATGTTCTTTAATAAAGACTTCTATGGTCAGGGACAAGAACTGTAGCAAGAAGTGAAGGCCAATGTCTGTTACTAGTTCTGATGACCAGTCACGTTTGTCACCCCCACGTAATTGAACCGCACTTCATAAGGTGGCTGAAAACATTACCCTAGAACTATTACTAGTGACTGTTTAGATCACCTGGAGATACTTCCTAGCACTGTTAGAATGGATAACAAAGTATTCACTCATCTAGTTGAGGAAATTAAGAAGTGTCACATACCCAGATATCCTATCCTGCACTACTGTAGCTGTCTGATCCTTTCTGCTCTCCTACTAAGTGCTTTTGGATTTGAGACGAGGCATTTTTAAAGTAGAAAATCACTTAACCATAACTCTTACCTACCATAGAGGCAGCTTATTTTCACTTTAATGCTTGATGTGATATATGACAGCATGTAATAACCTGTCCTAGGTCACAGATGATTGCATTAGCTAAAATTGAGCTCGCTATTGAAGTACTTGATCTTAAAACTGACTGGACACCTGTTTCAGAGCCTTGTGCACCAAGTTATCATGGTCTGTTAACAGCAAACATGTTTGCACTGGTTCAGGCACTCTTGACATATGTCAGAGTAATGAATCTAACTACAGCTGACATCCAAGTGCCTTCTGACACCTTCTGACACAAGACTAGGTGATTTTCATCCCCCTAGGGTAAGTTAGTGATAGATTACTATTATGTAGTGAAGACTCCTGTAACAGCAGTTGAAACAACAGCTATCCCTCCTCCTACACCAGGCTTACCTGACGTTGATCTTCACCACTCAGGACTCGGCAATGACCATTGAGGACAACTTGAAGCACTATTACTAACTTGCAGTGACATGTTCAGTATCCACGACTAAGACTATGGATGCACAGATGTGGTCAGACATTGTATTCAGACAAGTGAGGCTCCTCCCATCAAGCAAAGAGCATGGAGACCGTCACTCAACATATGAGAAGACATAGACAGGAAGGTGCAGCAGATATAATTGAGGAGAACTGTAGCCCGTAGTCTTCCTCTATTGTTTTTGTAAGAAAGAAAGATGGGAGCTGCTTTTAAAAACAATTTTTTCCACACCCTCCAAAAAGGCTTACAGCTGCCTATTGTAATAGTTCATACACCAAGTATACCTTGATGTGCATTAATGCGCACAGTTGAAACTGTCTTAGCACTACTGCAGAAGCTGATTCACTCTTTCTTATTTCCACTCTTGGGTTGCACAGCCAGTCAACTTCAAGGAAAATAAATGCTGTTCCTGGATTGTGTACTTTGCAAATGTCAGTTAATACCATATCAAGTAGCATTTCTCCCAAATACTTCAGCTTCCATAGCTGCATTTTGTATAGAAATTTTTAGATATGCTTTATGAGAAACTTACAAATAGGTGGATTTTGTGTGAATAATTTAGTTACATTCCACAGAAAATGTGCAAATAGGTCAGTCTATGAATACTGAACTGTGACTAGGCAGTGGTCCACTGTAGTGTTAAAACTGTGGAACTGCTGTGATGTATTGCACATCAGGTCTGCTTACTGGTTACCTGTCTACTGGTTTATCAGTCAATTTCTAAGACGTAGCTTAAAACTCTGGGACAACAAAAAATACCTGAAGCATCAGAATGACCATAAAGGTTTATCCTGATGAACCTGGTCACCTTGTTCTTTTTGTTGACTCTGCACAAAATATTTAACACGCTTGCTTCAAGATGGAAGGGTCTCTTCAAGGTCTGCTGATGAACCAGAAAAGGCAAGAGCTGTGTTGTCACAGGTGAATAAGTGACTCAAGAAACACAAACTCATGTATATGGATTGTGCACCACAACAGACTTTTACACTGGACCTTACCATCCATACCTAACAACTTCCAGACACTCCCTGTTTTATTCTAGCCATGCCTATCATAAGTGCCTCCATTAGGACATCACAGTTTTGTAAGAAGCCTTGCCTATTCTCTCTCCTGCTGCTCCTCACATGCACAGGCTGCAGTTCTATCCTTTTCTATAGTGTACTCTACTCTCCCCAGCCATCTAATTCCTTCCTTCCTCAGGGTTGCACCACTAAGACGTTTGACCTCCTGTAGTGGAAGCTAGGTTTGGTGCCCAATTAAATTCAGAGACTTTGCTACCTGAAAGGCCTTAATTAGGCTTTGGGGACATTCTCTGATGTCACATTATTGGAACATGTTGTGGTTTAGTCTTTCACTGTTTACAGATCAATACCTTTATTGTGACACTGGATTCCAATCTTAGTACATGTACACTAGTGTATGTTATATTAATATCTTTCATATTTACAGGGTTAAATGCCGCAACACAACTTTCAGTTGTGATTGTCTTCGTACCTTTCTTTTTTTCTCATTCGGGGGTAGAATTTTTACAATTATTTTTGTTACTTCTGTGGAGGTGAAAGAAGAAAACCTTGGTACTAAACCTGCTTAATATGGGATATAAAAAATTCCCTTCTCACCCTCTGTGGGTGGTCTGTTTCATCCTCTGAACTCGGGTCCTCTACCAGAGGCCTGGGAGCTTGAGGGTTCTGCGCAGTATCTTGGCTGTGCCTAGTACTGCACATTTCTGGACTGAGATGTCTGATGTGGTTCCTGGGATCTGTTTTAGCCACTACTCCAGTTTGGGGGTGACTGCCCCAAGGGCCCCGATGACCACAGGCACCACTGTAGTCTTCACCTTCCAGGTCTTTTCCAGTTCCTCTCTTAGGCCCTGGTATTTTTCCAGTTTCTAGTGTTCCTTTTTCCTGATGTTGTAGTCATTTGGTATTGCTACATCCACCACAACGGCTTTCCTCAGTTGTTTATCCACCACCACAATGTCTAGGTGGTTTGCTATTACCATTTTGTCTATCTGGATCTGGAAGTCCCACAGGATCTTAGCTCCGTCATTCTCCACCACCTAAGGGGGTGTTCCCCACTTCGATCTCGGGGCTTTCAGTCCATATTCTGCACAGTTCCTGTACACTATGCCCGCCACCTGGTTATGTCGTTCCATGTATGCTTTCCCTGCCAGCATCTTGCACCCTGCTGTTATGTGCTGGACTGTCTCAGGGGCCTCCTTGCACAACCTACACCTTAGGTCTTGTCTGGTATGGTAGTTCTGAGCCTCTATTGCTCTGGTGTTTAGGGCCTGTTCCTGTGCAGCCAGTATGAGAGCCTCTGTGCTGTCCTTGAGTCCAGCTTTTTCCAGCCATTGGTAGAATTTCCTGATATCAGCCACTTCAGTTATTTGTTGGTGGGTATTTGCACAGTTATTTGTAGGGGCTTGTCCTCCCAATATGGTACCTCCAGCTCCTCATCCTTTGTTCCCCATTGTCTGAGACATTCGCTGAGCACATAATCTGTTGAGGCTTTGTCCTTGATGTATTTATGGATCTTGGATGTTTCATCCTGGACAGTGGCTCTCACACTCACTAGTCCTCTGCGTCATCTTAGCGTACAGCTTGGTGTCATCCATGTAGAGGAGGTGACTGATTGTGGCCACATTCTTGAGTCGGTATCCGTAGCCAGTCTTGTTGATGATTTGGCTGAGGGGGTTCAGGCCTATGCATAACAGCAGTGGGGACAGAGCCTCTCATTGGTATATGCCACATTTGATGGACACTTGTGCAAGTGGTTTGCAGTTGGCTTCAAGGGTGGTTTTCCACAGCCCCA
>CAEGAF010111447.1:0-21600 GCA_903067075.1 Micropoecilia bifurca
GGTTATTTGTTTAACTTTCTGACCATCATGCTAATCCGGGTGAGTGTTTGTAGCTGTGCACTGCTTTACCTGCTGTCGGATTCTCCATATGTCTTTTTTACTGCAGTGAGCCTCGATGTAGCCAAACTCTGTCAAGTATGGCTACATTGTTTTTATGTTGTGTTAGCTTCGTTGTGCTGATGCATTTTGACGTGCTTCAACTTTCCGCCGCAACACACAAACTTCCCCATTCACTCAGTGCGTTATAGTTACACATCGTTTAGCATTTGTTGCTGCGCGTTTGCGCAGAGTGAAGTAAAGACGAGACCAGCTGCACAAACAGGCTGAGAAATGAGATGCAGGTGATTGGTATTGGTAACGGAGTCAATGATCGCCGATCACCGACCATGCACTTTTTCACAAAAATTGGCCCAATTGTGATCGGTGACCGATCATCGGCAGACCTCTATTAAAATCAACCCAGCTGCACAGAAAAAATAATTAATTTCAACACATGACTAATGTAGAAAATTACTTAAAAATTGTGCCAAAGAAGTTCAACATGGCAGCACATTTTTATGGTCAATATGAATTTTTGACTTTCCAACAAGTTGGTTTCTGCATTGTACATTTAAATCACATGTTCAGTGCCGTGTGTCATTGAATCCTCTAAAATCTGCCTTAAATTTTAAGGTAGCTTGTTAGTTTTCATGTATAGTGGCTTTCTAGGTCTGTACATCTACAATAAAAATAATGCTGTTTTGTCATCCTCAGGTGGAGCAGATGCAGCACAAGGACGCTCGGATCAAACTGATGAATGAGATTCTTAACGGCATCAAAGTCCTCAAGCTGTACGCCTGGGAGAACTCCTTCAAAGAAAAGGTCCTGGCTATCCGGCAGAAGGAGCTCATTGTCCTCAGAAAAACAGCCTACCTGGGAGCACTCTCCACCATGGCCTGGACCAGTGCCCCGTTCCTTGTAAGCTCTTAATGTTTGACTGTTTAAAAAGTGAAAATAGTGAAAAGACCAGGTTGCTCTTTTTTAACTTAAAATTTGATGAAATTGTAAATAATTTTTATGTTTCTGAAATTCCTTTCTCTTCAGTTTGTTTTAGCAGGAGACACTTATCTTTGTTATAATTGTGTTTCTGAACTTTTACCAAGTTGCTGCATCTTGATAATGTTGTATAGTTAAAGAAATTAGTAGCTGATGACTGATCCAAATCTTAGACGAGCCCCCAAAAAAGTTTAAAGTACCTTAAATAGGAGATTTGATATAAAGAATTCAAGTTAAACTGGTTTAGACTAATTAGGCATTTTTAATCAGATTCTGGTTCTGGATGCATCAGTACTTTGGTCAGTTTTGGTTTTATTATATAGTTATTTTAAAATACCTGTTTTCTGACATATTTCTAGTAGGTCTTAAAAGCAGTTACTTCCCTTTAATTTATTCTCTCTTCAAGTTTTCTAATTAGAAATATGAAACAAAGGATACAAATGACATTTAGCATGCCACATAATATAGGGAATCCTTATTAATGTAGCATATGTATGGCAGGAGATATACTATATAATGTGGGACAGCTAATAGAGACTGAATAAAAGTAACTGAAAATGTAGCCCTGAGGAACCCCATGTTATTTTTGAATGTAAGCAAAAACTAATGCCTTAAGCACTTGTTTTTTTTTGTTTTCTGAAACAAGTAAATTAATGTGCTTACATGATGCTTTGCTGCTTTAACCAGGTTGCCTTGACGACGTTTGCCGTGTTCGTCACTGTGGATGAGAAGAACGTTCTGGACGCAGAGAAGGCCTTTGTGTCGCTCTCCCTTTTCAACATCCTTCGATTTCCTCTGAACATGCTCCCCCAAGTGATCAGCAGTCTCGTACAGGTGTCATTTCCTCCCCCTCTTCTTCTCTTCCTCATCCTCCCTGCGTTGTTTTCTTCTGCAGCTTTACGTCTCTCTTCTGCTTCTCAGGCGAGCGTGTCGTTGAAGCGCATCCAAAATTTCCTGAGTCACGATGAGTTGGACCCAGACTCCGTGGACAGAAAGACCAGCTCAGGTAAAAGCAAAGCACAATCCCTACTTAAAGGGCGTTGTCAGGGTTTCTTTTGACTTCTTCCAAAAGGGAAATCCTTCTGCAAAGTCGTCTCGCCTTTCACCCAGTGTCTCTGGACCTAAAGAGCAGTGACATGACTCAGGCTTTCTCGTCTGTCATCAGTTGAAAGCTGTTGAAAAGAAAGTCTTTTATCTCGTTGTTACTCAACAGAGCTCGCCGTCTCGGTAGTCAACGGGAAATTCACGTGGGCCAAAGAAGATGAACCTGTTTTGGACAAGTACGACATGCTCAGCCACAGATACGTCCATTCACAATTTCTGTGTTTCTACTCCTCTGACTGTGACATGTTTGCTGTGTGTTGCTAGCATCAACGTGATGGTGCCCCAGGGCTCCCTGGTAGCAGTGGTGGGTCACGTTGGCTGTGGAAAGTCCTCGCTGATCTCTGCACTGCTGGGTGACATGGAGAAAGTGGAAGGCGAAGTTTCTGTTCGGGTACGACTTCACCAAGAATTACTTCCCCTGTAAAGTAGCGTCTCCCTTTTTTTAACGAGACTTCACATGAACCTACCGCAACGTTTCCCAACAAGGGTTGAACACGTGACTCACTGTTGTAAAAACTGAAGAGTTTCTGTTTGACTGAAACAAAAGACTTTTACGATTTCTGTGACCACAAGAATTAATTAGAAGTAAACATTTTACGCCTTGATGAAATCTTTCATACTTTCCCACAGATTACAGTTGCGTCATTGTGCAAACTTTTCAAAATCAACACTTAATTTCAAGTTTGAATAGGTTTTTGTGTAGGAATTTTTAAAACAAGGATTCTGTTATAAAACTTAATATTAGGAACAGTAAAGACAGAATCGAATCGGAGACAGATTCTCTGCCCAGCAGAAAATGGGATGCGTTTACAAATCCAGTAACGTCACTTCAACAGAAACGACCTCACTTATACAGTCTGTGTCTTTGCTGCGTTGAGTTTGGACACACAGGAAACAATACTTTTCTGCAACATTGGAGTGTCAGAAGGTCATCAAAAGGTCACAGTGAACTTTGCACAGGCAGATGTAAACTTGGTAATGAGAGCAGAACATAAAAAAGAAGAATAAATTAGCAGATGATAAACCTAAACAAATGCAAGTAACAAATGATTCTTTGAGTCTATGAATACGCAAAGTAAAACAAATACTATAAATGTAATGATTCAATAAGTAGATATGGGGTTATAAAAATGATGACTAACCTATTTTTCCAACAGATATTTTTTCAGCAATCCTATTTCAGCTGTTTAATAGTGCAGTAATATTTTCCCAATTATTGGAAAATACTTTGAAAACTATATTTTCAAAGTATTTTGCAATTTCTTTTATACATACAACCCAGACCTGTGTTAAAGAGGTTTATTTAAGTGTTTTCTTTATTCTAAAATCCGTCAGTACTAGTGCCCAGATGTGGTTATTGGCTATAATTCATGGTCCAATGATATTTTCCCCCTTAATGAATAAAATTCATTAATAAAATCACTTGTTACATTTCTGTTTGCTCAGGCTCTTTGTCTGTTCCTGAAATGTATTTAATGATGTGAAGCAGTGAAGTATGATAATACAAAACAAGCAAACTCTGTAGAAATTTGTACTTTTTTTTTTTACCTAAAGTTCAATGTTTTCTAAAAGATCAGCATTTTTGACAGGTATACCTCGGATTAAAAAATAATTAGATCAAAAAAACAGCTTTGATGATCAGCAGCTACTCCAGGTTGTCAATTTGTAGATCGTAAATTGTCAGGGTTAAGGCTATATAGTGTCAGGTTTCAAGTGCTTGCACTGCATACACAGTGGAACAATTTGCAAATGATTTATTTTGTGCAGCCAACTGGAATCCCTAACACCCAGAATGTGAACATTTCACACACTCTGGACACAAAAAAACTGAGTGAACTAACAGAAATCTGACTCTGTCCTCAGGGGTCGGTGGCTTACGTTCCCCAGCAGGCGTGGATACAAAATGCCACCCTGCGGGACAACATCCTGTTTGGGAAGAGCTTCAACGAGTCCAAATACCGCCGTGTTCTGGACGCCTGCGCCTTGACGCCAGATCTGGAAGTGCTGCCTGGAGGAGACATGACAGAGATCGGAGAAAAGGTAGAAAAGAAACAGAAAAGAAAAAGTATTCCTACCTGCTGAATGTTTCTGCATTCAGGAGGTTTATGTGGTTGAAAAACACATAGCAGTGTGTAGTTGGGAAGTGGAAGGAAGAGGATGCATAATTTTCAAATACTGAAATAAGTTCTGAAAAGTGTGGTGTGAATACTCAACTGAAGTAAGGTCTGGACTTTGACTTGGCCATAACACATTTCGCAAACTCTTCCACTCTAAGCCTTCTGCAGTCTCCAACGGATTTCTTCCTGGATTGTTCTGTTTTGTTAACCCTTCCAGACCAAACTGAGCCCTAGTGATCCAGCCACATTTGCAGAACTGTAATTGCGCCACACTTTGCTCTATCTGAAAACTTCCAACGGTTTCTGAAAGGGGAGATGTTGCACTTTCCAGACTATATCGGGTTTCACTCGATATTGTGAAACCCCACAGTAGCAGAGGAAATCTTTTTTACCATATTTTAATAGATGGTAAAATTGCGTAAATAACTTCATAAATATTGAAAGTTCAAGTTTTTATGGATAAATGGGCAAATATATTTACTCATATGACATTCATAAAGAACTGTGTACAATTCAAAAAAGCAAAGATCCAGGGAGATTTTAAACTTGGGTCATGAAGGGTTAAAATATTTCAGATTTGCTGGTTTGTCCCTGCTTCCCCACACCATGATGCTGCCGCCACCATGTGCTCAAGGTTATGCGTGTTGACCGAAACATTCAGTCATTTTTCCTATGTAACATGAAGCAAATTGAAAGGTCTTATGGCTTCGTACAGTAGCGTTTCTCTTTAAACTATTGTATAAATATCTATTAATTAGATAATGTCTTTAAGACAAATGGTCACACATTTTGTTTTATTTAGAATAGTAAAGGTTTCTGAATACTTCTAATCTGATTGAGGTATCATCTCTAAGTACCAATAGCATTACAATTTTCATTACACTTCGTAAAATCCCATGTGAAAGAGTTATATGGTCACCCTTATGACAAAATATAATCGATAGAGTGAAATCATTTAAGTCTTGGAGCTGCGATGTAAGATGTTGGTTCTGCTCTCGCTGTTGAACCACTGCTATGCGCTACAGGTAGTAATATTTCACAGACGGAGCCGCTTCTGCTCCACCTGGTAGTGACTCTCACACCAAACCTTTACTTAAAGCTGCAGCATCTAATTTAAAAAATACATTTTACATACGTATTAAAACTTTCTCTGTCCTAACATGAGACAGATAATCTCTGAAAAAATTATCGATCTCCTCCCTGCTCTGCATAATTACTCTGCTGAGTCAGAAACAGCCAATCAGAACTAGCGGTAATCAGCTAGCCGCCATGCTATCAGGAAGTTTTTATTCAGTTACTCAGGATTGTTTATTGTAATGGATCCTGTTTTTGCCTTTGAATGTTAAGTTTTATACTTGAATTTCTTTGGCAATGTTGAGAGGTTGTATTTTGACTTTTTGCATTATTTAACCTCTTCATAGCCTTCATATGTTATCAGTCCGTTAAAGATAGTATTACCGATAGCAGTACAGTTTGCACAATGCCTGTTTAGTTTTCTTGGAAAATGTTATTAAAGACAATTTTTTTGTCGAAATTAAGGTGAATTCATGGTTCCTTTTTCCACATAATGTAACCAGTAGTGCTTATGATAAAAAATTATAATTATGTGATTGGTATCGGTGATCAGTATCGGCGATCGACACTCATGGATGATCGGAATCAGAATCGGCAGGAAAAAAACCTGATCGGCATATCTCTAATAAGAATTCCTTTCACACCTGTTGATAACAAAAAATAAACATTCCCATCTTTGGTAAACCTTTTCCTGCCTCTATGAAGTAGCCAACAGAGACAGGTATCAGCAATATAATGTTTTTCTCTGGTAAGCGTATTTTAAACCCAGCCAGGGCATCTGTTAATCCCCCAAAATAGACATTTCAATTTTTGGTAAGCTGAAACTGTTGAACATGTAATTCTTAAGAATATATGACTGGTAGTAAACAGGCCTACATGAGACAAACTCTTCCTGTTGCACATCGTGGAGGGGAGCGGCCCAAGCCCCTGCTCACCACAGCTACCGTCCATGTCCATGCATACGCATGAACAGATACCTCTGAAGGAAAACAACAGTTTAACTGTTTTACTGCATTATTTATGGTAGCATGATTAGTCAGTGCTGACTATGAGTTTGTAATTTCCTTCATCCATTCCCAAAACAAGTCGCTTAAATTTTAAACTCATAGATTTTTTTCTGTAACCGTTGCTGTAACAAATGTTCCTTATTTGTAAATTTATTTCTTAAAAATATGTGACAGGGACTAAACAGGCCTATGTGAGCCTACTCAAATTAAACTTTTAGCTTTTTGTAGTTAAAGTGAAAGACAGTCCCTAACATGGATCCCTTTCCAGAATTTGTCCTCGCATCATTGTGAATGCAACTTTGGTTCAGTCTTTTTCCTGTTATTGAATCAACACTGATCAGTGTTGATCTTCTCTTAAAAAGATCATATATTCTCTCGTGCTACCATAAATAATGCAGTAAAACAGGTTTTTCCTTCAGAGGTATTGTGTGGACAGGGTCTCACGTAGGCCTGTTTACTGCCGGTCTTATATTCTTTAGAATTACATGTACAAATGAGAAACATTTAAAGTTTAGTTCTTATAGATTCAGGGTTTTTTTTGTTGTTGTAGTTGTTGTTATTGTTGATTGGATGAAGGAAATCACAAACGCTACTTAAAATGTGTTGTACTTTAATTCCCTAAGAGTATCCACACTGAGCACCAGTGCCATCGAACCTCCCCTTTGTGAATGTGTTGTACTTTAAATCATTCACAAACAGATGTCCTGTGCTGGGTTTAAAACGTACCTACCAGAGAGAAATGTTTTATTGTCTCTGTCTCTGTTTCTATTGGCTAATTCATAGAGGCGGCGGGAAAAAGTTTAGCAAAGATGGGAATGTTTATTTTTAGCTATTAACAGGTGTGAAAGGAATGCTTATGTATGCACTTGTGTATTTTTAGATTAACAAGTGTGGGGAGGCAATTAATGATTAGGGTCATAAATCACTATCAATTAAATTTGGTCATAAGGGTGACCATATAACTCTCATGTGCATGAACACATTTGCAGCACTTCCTTTGAGGAAGTCTTGTGTTCTTAATCTAAAATGTTTTGTTTTTACTTTTTTTGTTTTCTGATTTGATGACATATAAAACAGAAAAAAAAACACATCTTTGATGACAGAAGATGAGACCATCCTGTCTCTCTGCAGGGCATCAACCTCTCCGGCGGTCAGAGGCAGAGGGTCAGCCTGGCTCGAGCTCTGTACAGCGACGCCGAGGTCTACCTCCTGGACGACCCGCTGTCCGCCGTGGACGCCCACGTGTCCAAGCACATCTTTGACAATCTCATCGGCCCTGAGGGCGTGTTGAAAGGCAAGGTGAGGAAACTCTCTGACGATCCGCACAGGTACTGGAACCACCGCAGCGTTTGGGAGAGGAAGTTGGATCCTATCGCTCTCCCAGTTTTATCAGTAAATGACTCATTCTGCATCATAAACAAAATCCTCAGCCTTTGATAAGAACCTGTTTTCTCTAATGGGAATCTGTGTGGAAAGCTTCTCTGAACTTGGGCTTGTAGTAAAAGGTGTGTCTGTTGGGGTTTCTTTTATTGGTATTGATTCAGTTCCTTTGTTTGGTTCCAAGACTCGAGTCCTGGTGACGCACGGCATCAGCTTCCTGCCACAGGTGGACAACATTGTGGTGATGGTGGAGGGCCGGGTGTCGGAGATGGGCTCCTACCAGGAGCTGCTCAAGCAGAATGGGGCCTTTGCTGAGTTTCTCAGGAACTATGCTCTGGAAGACATCGTGGAGGAGGACGAGGCCACCGGTTGAGCAACACTTTCTTCCTCTTCCTGTCATTCCCTTCTGACTTTAATGGCTGAGTTTGCTGGTTTCACACTGTCTCTTTCTGTTTGCCTAGATGAGTTAATAGACGACGAGTTGTTCCCCGACGATGTCCTTAGCAACCACCACACGGACATGGTGGACAACGAACCTACGGTTAATGAAGCAAAGAAAAGTTTTATGAGGTGTGAGAAATTAGAAGTAGTAAAGCCTCCATAACCGCATCCTACAGGAATCAGACAGCCTTTCTGTTTTTATGTCCACTGACATAAATCTGTTGGCCGCTTTCTGGTTTTCAGACAGATCAGCGTCCTGTCAGGAGACAGCGAGAACTTCCGGTGCCGCTCAGTCAGGAGACAGAGCCAGAAGAAGCACCAAGAGGCTCAGGAGAAGAACAAACCCCAGGAGGTCCAGAAACTTATCCAGGCAGAGACGACAGAAACAGGCCGGGTCAGTTGATAACACTCTACAGGGTTTTTTTCTAGCTTTGGACTGCATCAATTCTTATAAAGTGAAAGTTTTTCTTTTAAAGTCACTAACATTTTACTTCAAAAACAAATCTGTTATGGATTTTTTTTAAGCAATTTGGTCATCGGCTTTTGTTTCTGTACTTTTCTGTATAAAAAGCTGGTTAATTAAAAAATTAATAGCAGGTTCAGCTGTTTTGCCCTTTACATTAGAGGTATCCCTGATTCCTGAAGTTTCTAACTTCATGTCCAACTCACCCCATCAGGCAGTTCAATGCAATTTACTTGATCAGTTAGCTAAATACTTTTTTTCTCGCTGGACTTTTCTCTCAGGCAAAAGTTTGAGTTGCTTGCAGACATCTTTATTGCCTTCTGTGACTCGAGGAGGTTGCCCCACCGGTGACAAGCTGCTAATATACTCTTGTTATGTATCTGGACACCTAGCTAAGTTTCTTTGCGTCTATCATGGGGGAAGTTCAGATTTATCGCCAGTTGGCTTGACAACATTCGTTTTCTGTTGCCATCCCATACGAGGCTGGGTTCATTCTGAAATACAGGGGTAACGACTGTAGTGAGCATCAGAAAATATAGAAAATATGACACTTCTGTACAATTCCTTTCCGATACAGGTCTTAAATTTTTTTCCATAAAGGTCTTAAAAGGTCTTAAACGTGAATTAGTTAAACCTGCAGATAAAACCATCCTGCTGCTGACATTTGTAAATTTGACACAGGTAAAAACCAAAGTGTTCCTGGAGTATGCGAAGGCAGTGGGACTAGTGCTGTCGGTGATCATTTGCTTGCTCTACGGCTGCCAGAGCGCCGCCGCCATCGGCGCCAACATCTGGCTCAGCCAGTGGACCAGTGACTCATTGACGAATCAGACCAAGGAAAACGTTAACATGAGGGTGGGGGTGTACGCAGCGCTGGGCATTACACAAGGTAAGAAACCAGACACTTTCTATCGAAGCATCTTTTAAAAAGTTAAACTCGTCTTTTCTCATTATTTGTCTTGGAACTGAGAATAGACGCTTTGAGTTCATGCTATGGCTCGTCACTTCCACCCACACAGCTTCTTGGTGCTGGAAAATTAATTTGATATGGTTTGATTTGCAGGTAGTTTGTTGTTTTTCTTGTGCAGAGAAATTTCATTATGCTGACAGAAAGCAGCTTTTGCACGGAGGAGGCTCTGGATCTGAAGCATGGTGTTTGCTGCTCCTCCTCTCCTAGTGACCTGCCAGTGTCTCCACCTTGCACCTTCATTCCTTCTCCCTCTCCTGTGGTTCAACCCCCTCCCAGGTATCCTGGTCATGATCTCTTCCTTCACTCTAGCCATGGGGAACATCGGCGCAGCCAAGAAGCTGCACGCTAATCTGCTCGACAACAAACTTCACACACCCCAGTCTTTCTTTGACACCACACCCATAGGACGCATCATCAACCGCTTCTCCAAGGACATCTACGTGATCGACGAGGCGCTGCCGTCCACCGTGCTCATGTTCCTCGGGACCTTCTTCGTTTCCCTCTCCACCATGATTGTTATCATTAGCAGCACCCCCATTTTCGCCGTCGTCATTGCCCCCCTGGCTTTCATTTACGTCTTTGTCCAGGTACTCTAGGGCAGGCGATCCTCCGTCCGCTGTGCCGTAAAAGCGTTCTGTTCTCCTCTTCGCTCATGTCTGACTCTTCCTCCTCCTGGAGTGGCATGCGGCCTGCATGTTTGGCGCGGCAAATCTCCTAACCTTCCAGTTACGGCTTTTGTTTCCCTTAGCATGTGATGTCGATGATGAGCGCCTCGTGCTGCTGCTGATTTTACTCCTCTTTGCTGGATTTACTTTGCTCTCTCCCTGCAGCCAATACACTTCTGTCCAGCCTGCAGTGTGCTGCCACACACACACCCTTCACACACACATACACACACAACACACACATGTCTCATAATCCTTCTAAGGAAGGAGTGGGCAATCCTGGTCTTGGAGGGCCAGTGTCCTGCAACTGGAGGCCCGGTGTCCTGCAACTCTTAGGTGTCTCCCTGGTCCAACACACCTGGATTCAGTAGCCGAATCACCTCCTCAGTGCAGTCAAGTTCTCCAGAGTCCTGCTAACGACCTCATTGTTTGACTCAGGTGTGTTGAAGTAGAGATACATCTAAAAGTTGCAGGAGACCGGCCCTCGAGGCATGGAGTTGCCCATCCTGTTCTAAGGGTAAAATACATTGTCAAAGTAGTAGAAATTGTCCTAAATAGCTCATTACTGCCCTCTAGTGGATCCGTGATGATGCATCGCAGCCTAATTTAAAGTAGGCCACTCTTCCTACTCTTAGGGTGTCCGTATTGGTTATCACTGCTGCATCAGTGATATTCTCACAATCTCTTCAATGTTGTGCAATGTTTAGGTTATCGCCATGGAAACCTAGAGCACCTTAGATCTCCCGTGGCATAATAACAGCTGCTCCGGGTTGATACGAGTTCCTCTCATTTCCCTCCTTTCAGACCACAGTGCATCAATGTTTTGAAAGATTTTGTAAGCAGTTTCGTTTTTAGATGAGGCCAGCCACATTTTTAAAGATTTGTTTGGATTAGAAACAATTAAGGATTCCCATGTTTTCAAAGGCTTGTTGTGCAAACTCAGAGTTCACTTTTTTTTTAAAAAAAATCAATATAAACACAACAAACACTCACAATAAAACCCATACTGCTTTGGATTTTACAATGGTTTGCAAACGTTTTCATACGCCTTGAATTTTTCACATTTCGTGCAGTTAAATTTCAATGTGTTTATTTTAAAGTTTTAAGTAGTTTAACATAGTTGTGCTACTTTAACAATTGTGGTACTTGGTTAGATAAAAGTATGTCAAGTATTAGACTGGCCCAGTTAAAGTCCAGCGTTAATACAGTTGTAAGCCTGTGGCAAAACCTGAAAATTGACACTTACAGACGCCGTATATCCAATCTGTCAGTTTTCAGATTCTCGTGTAAAAAAAAAAATAGTTAAGTCGTTTTATTCTAATACCCAAATATTTTGTACTTTATGCTAATGATAAAAAAAAAAATCCCAATAAATTTTTTTTTAACTTTGTAATATAACAAGATATACAACATTTTAAGAAGATTTAAGAAGGACGTATTCTAAGCACTGGCATATGCTACGAATTTCAAATATACACATTTGAATTGGTTTTAGGGTCAATCTCAATTCCTAGTAGTTTATATTTTTATAAAGTGGGGTTCTGTGGAGAGCTTTTAACCAGTCAGTATGTTATCTGCAGTTTACAGCTGCCTGGATGGCATCAGGTTCTTTCTCTGAGTTATTTGTAAGTTTTGTTTTCTTTCAAGTGTACTAGGATGTTTGCACAAGACCAAAATTAAGATTTTGTGTTTTCTCAGTGCAACAATGTCTGGTCTTTTGCGTAGCACTCTTTTTAATAATTCACACATATTATTTCATTGGTTTAATGTTGGATTAGTTATGTAATTTGTAAAGATACCTGTCAGCAGGTGGATTATAAAGTGTTTCTGCCTCAGTTAACCACTGCCTGCACTCATCACTTTATTCACAATCAACAAGCCAAACTGATTTACTGAAATAGCTAATATTCTTAGTCACAATGGTTTTGTGCAGGCACAAAAATCCCTCAGATTGGTGAAGAATGCCACTTTTCCACAGAGCAAAACGTGCTGTGCCAAATGAAAAATAAAAATACAGATTTAACTCTTTTTTGTTTTTTTCCTCATTTCATCAGGTGTTAATAGTTTTCTGTTGATCTGAGAAAGTTGAACTTGTGTGCAGCAGACAGTTGGAGCAGACCCATAACTATTTAACACAGGTGTTGTTGTGTCTTCCCCTCCCTCCCCCTTCTCGCAGGTGTGCTCATTTTGGTTAACTGCCTCTTGTGCCGGGCCTACTGTATGCTGCGGGCTGCCAAGCTCACACACCGCAACATGCTGCAGGGGGTCCTGCGAGCCCCGCAGGCCTTCTTCGAGAGCACCCCGACTGGGCGGTTACTGAACCGCTTCAGCAAAGACGTGGATGCTATAGACTCCCACATCCCCGATAATATTGACATATGGATGCGCACTTTCTGGTACACACTGAATGTGCTGCTCATATGCTCTGCCCTCACCCCAATGTTCCTCATAGTCATAGCCCCGTTAATGGTGTTCTATTGGTGGGTTCAGGTAAATAGGAAACAAGTGTGCTAACTCATGAATACAACATGCATGGGTGTGAGTGTTGCCGAGCGAGTGTGGTGTTTATAGACTGCTGTATATGTTTGAGGCAGTAATCGTTGCCGCCCTAGTGTTTTAGATTGGCTGTGGTTTGATTTGTTTTTGCTAGTTTGTAGTCGTAGCAGCTTTACGTGTAGTAGCTTTGAAGGTTAGAGTGGTAGCTAGTACCAGAATTTAGCTGGGCTGTTTACATCCACAAATCGTATTTGACGTGCAGCAAAACATTAGCTGAAAAATCTGAAATTTTTGATTTAAATTTGAATGTCGCTACAGTGAATTCTTTGAGGCAGGGTTTTATTTATGGCAGAAATAAATGTGTTGATCTCTTTAAAGGCTAACATCAAAGGTCTATTATTGTCATCTTAATAATAGCTTTTCTTTATCAACTGTGGCATTGTACGCGTATATGAGTAACTCACGTCAGGACGTTTAAGAATATATCGTACACACTTGATCGGTTTCAGAAAAGTTTTCATCCGCATGAACTTGCACAGATCCGCTCCTGAGCGTTGTTTTAAACATGCCAAACCCGCAGGGGGCAGTGTAGAGCAAAGCTAAAACTTTTGTCAGCCAATCAGATTGCTTCAAAACTACCACAGCTTCCTGTTGGGATTTAAACAGGCGCCAGGAGGTTCGTTTGTGTAAACAGATGTGTAGGTTTTACAGGTTCTACTTTTAAATAGCATATTAGAATAGAAAGTTGGTAAAACACAAGAAAATGTTAATTGGAAATCATGTCAAAGTAAGTCTGTGGATTTATTACTGGATTTTTTTTTTTCATCACCGTAATGGACAGGACTCTAAATTTTGGTTTTTCTATGTTCACACGTAAACACAGTTTTTTGTTAAATTTCCACTCTGGTTATAGTTTTTAAAAATGATTGTTTTTTATTAAATATTAAACAGTGTTTTCGTGTGGATGACATGCAGATTAGGCCTAAATTTGAACTTACAGTAGTTGTATTTATTTTGATGACATTATTTGAAACACCCAACTATAGAGTATCACGTTTAACACAATGGAGACCCAAAAAAGTAGTAATAGAAAAAACTCCAGTCTATAACGCAAATAATTGTATGGTCATTTGTCCAGTAAGGAGGAGGAAGCTGGGAGAAATGTCGTTTGAGAAAAGTATAGTAATCCTTTCTGGTCAGGAAGTTAAAACCATTCTGGTAAACCCAATCTGTCTGTAATTTCCCAGAAGCGAATGACAATTTTTGAGTAAATTTGTGATTCAGAAGACTACAAATAAATCCTGTTTCTGCCAGTGATGCAGCATAGCCTATTTCCTGCCATCATTAGCATGAAGACATCCGGTGCTAATGAATGGCAACAGCTGAAAGTCCCACTGTTATATACACAGATTACTTGGGAGACTTTACCTGCTAAAGTGATGTAGCTGCAAAAAGATTATTCGAAGGACACTTTCTGTCATTCCAATCAAAATCAAAAACAAAGGACAACATAAAAGGCAGAAATCATAGTGTAACATTAGATTTTCTTACAGAGAAACATTATGCTCACAAACAAAACTTGTGGTATGATTTCTGAGAGCTTCTACAAGTTTTGATTAGTTAGGTGTATGGATGGACCGATATTAAAATTTGGGCTTATATTGATATCCAATATTGATATTGCTGCTAAAACTGATAACCAATATTTACATATATAATATGTATTTCTCTACACTTTCAACCCAGCAGCATTGCTTCTCTGCTTCACTTAAATACCTCACAATCTTGAAAATATGACGATATTTACCCATATCACCGTTTCCAGAGACTAATTTAAATGTTAGCTTGGCAATTATCTTAGGGAAATACTGGTCCTGGATGGCCGGTGTCCTGCAACTCTTAGATGTCTGCCTGGTCTAACACACCTGGATCCAACAGCTGAATCACCTCCTCTGTTCAGTCAGGTTCTCCAGAATCCTGCTAATGACCTCATTATTTGACTCAGGTGTGTTGAAGTAGAGACACATCTAAAGGTTGCAGGAGACCGGCCCTCCAGGCCTGGAGTTGCCCACACCTGTCTTAGAAGTTACACATCTTCATTTTGGAATATTTGTTGTAATGTAATTTTTCTAGCTAAATATTATTTTAAAATGTCCACAAGGTGACTAAAGTAGCCTAACAAATCGCTGTTGTTGACGTCTAAAAAGAACCACATTCTTTGTGTGAAACATTTATCCTCGCAGTAATCATGTTTTTATTGAGCAATTTTCAAATAAAAAATGAATACTGTAAAAAATCAGCTGCTACTTAGTACTTTGTACGACTGTTTGAAACTGCTGGTTACTGACCAAGGGATTTGAGCTCCTTGATGCATCATCTTGACAATCAGAAGGAGAACTGGGCATAAGTGGTTACATCATGGGGCTTGATTTAGGGACATTTAAGAGTGACTTGCAGAAGTGTTTATGCTCCTTTTGTTGTTTTGATATTTTACCAGCACAAACTTTACTCTTGTTTTTTGGGGATTTTATTTGACAGACCAAAAGAAAGTACAACAAAATGGAAACACATTCAAATCTGTTGAATCAAAAATCAACTTTTTTTTAGCTTTACATCAAGTTATGTTATTCCCTCATCAAAAACATACCTGGAGTGTTGATTGATTCTTTCATGCCTGTTTGAGAAACCTTTTGACCATCTGGCAAAATGCTCGGTCAGATCTAGCACCGCCTTCAGGGCGCAGCTCCTCCTCCGAACTGCAGCTTCCAAGCTTTCAAGCTTCTGACTCACAGAACATCCCTCCCCACTACTTTCCAGTCAGCTCCTTCAGACTAGCCAGCAGCAATTAACAAGCACCTGCAGAGCTCATCAGACGAGCTACTTCTCAGAGCAACACTAGTAAAAACGTTGTGATGGCTTCCTGAAGGGCAAAGTTTCAAAAAGAACAGTAGTTTTTAAGAGACAGATTCCCAGTTTTAAAGCATTAAACTACATGGTTATTTTTTTAAAAGTTATATGTGTGTTTATATGGTATTTTTTAACAACTGAAGTTAACATAGTTACTTAATTATGCTAAAAAAGTGGCACTAAATGCTTGGATTTGCTGTATTCAGAAATTTATTTGTTTATTTCATTTGTGCTGGTGTCATAATAGAAGGCCTGAATACAAATGTATGCCACACTTTACACATTTTCATCAGTGGGGGGCAACAAAAAAAATCTTTGGAAATCAAATTTTATGCCCCACTTGTTGGTCTGTGACATAAAATCCCAACGATTCATTCCAGTTTGTGGCTGTGAGGAAACAAAATGTGGGTTGAGGGTTCGGAACACTTTTGCAAAGCGCTGCCTGTCTGGGATCAAAATCAGAGCGTCGGTATTTACGCGCCAGGCTTCAGAGTTGGTGGTTATCGAAGGAAGACTCTGTGTGTGTTCATGCTGTGATTCTACCTGGACCTCCAAATGAGCAAAGTCAGTAATAACAAGGTCATTTCTGTCCTTTTTCATAACATCCACCCTGCATGGTCTGCTCTTTGCTGCATGACTCTTTGTTTCTTCTTTTACCCCCTCCTTCCCTGAACTGATCTGGGAAACAAACTGAGGACATACTGTCAATACTAAAGGCTTCTGGGCTCCTAACACTTTATAATGAATCCTCTTTACAAGACTATAAATGTGATTTTTTTTTTTAAAGACAATATGCTGCATCTGTAATGAAAAACAAAACACCAGCAGCTCCACTCCACTGGTGCCGAGTTGTTGTTGCAACATTACTATCCAGCAGCAGCGAATTTATTAAAGTGTTTACATGCCGCAGCGCAGAGAGCGTACAGCATTCCTGAGGTCGGTGTGTTGCTTACGAGCTGATTGCGATTGGCAAATAATCAAAAATCTGAATCCCGGAATATCGAATAACTCTGCAGGTGCTTTGTTTTGTTCTTTTTTTTTTTAGCTGCTTTTATTATTATTACTATTCGTGTGCATGTTTGTTTGTGTGTGTGTGTACGTGTGTGTGTTTGAACTCATCTTTGTGCAATTTTGTCTTTCTGTAATTTCTAAACATGTGGGAGAGCCTCGTCAGGTTGTAACGCCATGTTTGTCTCTCTCCTTCCTCGACGCCTGTAGAGATTTTACGTTGCCACGTCGCGGCAGCTTAAGCGCCTGGAGTCGGTCAGCCGTTCTCCCATATACTCCCATTTCTCTGAGACCATCACCGGCTCCAGCGTAATCCGAGCCTACGGCAGACACACTGCCTTTGTCCTGATGAGCGATATGAAGGTGGACGAGAACCAAAAGAGTTACTACCCTGGTATTGTGTCCAACAGGTAAGTCTCCCTCTGGTTTAGTCAGGAAACACTAACTGCCTTGGTCTATGAGGAAACGCTTGTAGACAATGTAAATATATGACCGAGTAACTTTAGCAGAGTGAAATCATGGTGGTTTAATCCCAACAACACTAAAATGGAGCAAGATTTCTTTTTTTTTTACACTTTATTTTCATAGTTATTTGCTCGCCTATATTTGAATAGATATAAATTCATTCACCATTTTCTTTTTAATTTATAGGGTTTAATATGATGTAGGGCTGAAATGATTAATCGTATAAATCGCAACTACCGGTAATTTAGACGATTAATTGTTTAGCAATTTATTTAAGACAGGTCAGGATACGCGTCTGTTTGTAAAAGAAGAATCCCTCAAAGAGGAAATATAGTTTAAGAAATCCAAAAACTAGCTTATATTCTTAGATTGATTCAACTTCACAATTTGTATTAATGTAAAAAAAATAAAAAATACTTTGAGTCTTTGGATGCAACCAACCCAGATCCACTAATGTCTGACTTCACAGAGCCGTTTTTGCCTGTCTTCATTCCCACTGTTTGCTCTGCCTCTGATTCACAAAGCAAATAGTAATTATTAGTAAAGAAAATAAAGTGGGAATTAACAACTTGGATACTTGCAAAGTTTTTTGAGTTTCTGGCACCGAATTCCAAACATGTTAACATTTCCCAAAACCCAGTCAGTGGAAACGTTGATGGTCTGTAAAGTTATTTTACTATTTAGAAATTGTTTAGAAAGTTATAGTCATGTTGTATCATGTAAATGAGGAAAAGAATCAAAGTTCTGTTTTAGATCATCTGTTTTCAAGTGCCAACAAGAAGCAAGACGACAATCATTTCTACTCGATGTAATTATTTCTTATAACCATCTTGATGACGAAACGTTTCATTTCCTCTCAGCGCATAACATCACCTCTCTGGCTACACCAGAGAGGTGATGTTATCTTTTCACCCTGACATAGTGTGTTTGCATAATGCCAGCATAAAGTGGGACGGTTTCTAACTGAAAGCCCGTTGTTACGCAGGTGGCTGGGAGTTCGTATCGAGTTCATCGGCAACTGCATCGTGTTGTTTGCTGCTCTCTTCGCTGTGTTGGGAAAGGCGACCCTGAGCCCAGGCCTCGTGGGTCTGTCCGTGTCATACGCGCTCCAGGTGACGTAACTCATGCCATATGAGCAACGTTTTACTGTATGTGCTGCACTTGCAGAGCCTTTTCCACTCCATATTTGTGTGTTTTGATTTATTTTAAAGCGAGAGACCAACACACAGAGGAACATCATTGGGGAGTGGGTGAAAAAAATATCTATGTATGAAATGTGTGACGTGTTCCCTTTACTTTAATGCCTCTAAATAAAATCCAGAATATAGCAAAGGTCTTCAGAAGTTAATTACTGAACTGAAAGTTATGGCAGAGAGGGAGGAGGAAATGTATTGTTAAAAAAAGTCAAGTCCTGATCAGCGATATGAGTTTGTGGCCACAATTGGAGGAAAATATCCCTCTAAGCACAGCAGCTCTACGCTGAAACACGGTGGTGGCAGTGTCATGCTGTGGAGATGCTTTTCTTCAAAAGGATTTAGAAGAATAAGAGCCTCTTTCCTGGAGCCTCTTCTGGTGAGCTATGCCCTCAAAAATATATATTTTATTCATGGAAGGTGGCTACAAAGTGGTCCCAAATAGATGTGCCATAATTTTATCTTTATATTTGAAGATATTTTCGTGTTAAATAAATTAAAATCCAACTATGTTTTTAAAATTACCACCAGTGAGCTGAGCCAAAGCAGTGGGATGTTTGTGCCAAAAAAATAAATATATACATTTTTTTGTTCACCCCCTCAAAACTGGGAGCCCTGTGCTGTTGCACCAGCAAAGCCCAGCCAGCAGGGATCTTGGTCACAAGATTTCACCATGGTGACTTTTAAAATCAGGATTATTTGAACAGGTGACCATGTCTCTGAACTGGATGGTGCGGATGACTTCCGACCTGGAGAACAACATAGTAGCGGTGGAGAGAGTGAAGGAATACTCCGAAACCAAGACCGAGGTATGTGGAGCATCCTCAGTTTAAACAATTAATCAGATTAATCGATGATTGGAATAATTGTCTACTTTTCTGTGCAACAAATAATCATTAAGTGGAGTATAAGGACTCTTAAGTAGCCATTTGCTGAAAGAACTACACAGTTCGGAGCAGTAATTAGGCCAAAACTATTAAAAAAATATAAAAACTTTTTGCATTAAAGTTGAAAAGCCATCTTTGTAAATAGATTCTCTAATGGATGCTGTTATTACATTTTAGGCAATATGATTATTTTTTTTATTGAAAGAGGACATTTTATTCTTGTATTTTTATAATAATACATAAAATAAGCTGCAGATTATACCACAATTTTTTATCCGATCAATCGATTAATCGTCAGAGTAATCACTATGAAAATAATAATTAGCTGCTGCATCATTTTATTTTTAAAATGTTTTAAGAAGCAATGCTTGTTTCTCATGTTCCACAAAAGCTCATGCAGGGCTGAGCATGTGTTTGCTTTTAAATCAGTGATGCCGCCCGCCCTCACGCGCACGCACGCACGCACGCACACACACACACACACACACACACACACACACACACACACACACACACACACACACACACACACACACACACACCTCCATACCGACTCCATGCTAGACTGAAAAACACAGGAATTCAGCCACATTTCATAAAGCTGCTGTGCTGCTCAGCTTGTGCTGCGCAGCTCCTATAAACCGTAACTAGATCCAGAAATGTTACATTACCTGCTTCCAACAAGCCCCAGCCTGCTGCCCAACACAAACACTGCGATTTGTACACGCTGTACTTTAGCAGCACGGCTCCCTCCGTTCACTTGCTGCTCTACGCCTGATGAAATGCTTTGGTTTAAAAGCGAAATACAAAAAAAAATGTCCCTCCTGATAAAAGTTACCAGAAAGTGTTCCTGTCAGAAAAAGGTGTGCTCTCTCTCTTTTAGGCCCCATGGGAGGTGGAGGAGAAGAAGCCCCCTACGGAGTGGCCCACACAGGGCAACGTGGAGTTCAACGAGTACAGCGTTCGGTACCGCGAGGGTCTGGACCTCGTCCTGAGGAACATCACGCTCAGCGTCAAGGGAGGAGAGAAGGTAGTGACAATATTATTTTTTAAACTAAGATGGATTTTTAATCAGGCACGGAAAAGGTGACAACCAGGTTTGATCCTGAGCAGATCGGCATCGTGGGTCGCACCGGAGCAGGGAAGTCCTCCATGACGCTCTGCCTCTTCCGACTGCTGGAAGCCGCTGGAGGGGAGATCACCATTGACGGTGTGAAGATATCGGAGATCGGCCTGCATGACCTGAGGTCCAAACTCACCATCATTCCTCAGGTACAAACCTCGTCACTACGCCACAGGCACACCAGCCGTGTTTCTGTCACCGGTTTTTGATGTGCTTTTTGAAGTATTGCGTAAGGAAATGGAGTTTCCTTCACCATGTTTTTGTGTTGAAGATGTTAAAGTTACAAAAATGTAGAGGTGCGTGAGCAGGCATCATAATTTGGAAATGTGTGTGAGGCCAATGGGCAGACGCAAGGGCAACAACGCGTCAACTATAAGCTCAGATTAATCCATCTTTATTGCCACTGTTGCTGGTCTCTAAAACCTTATTCAAGATTAAGAAACAACGCTCAGCCTGGTTGGGTGGCAAATAAAGTCTGGTGGCCCGCCAGGCTTATAGTTCACTGGGGGAAAAGGTTGATGGAAAAAAACATTTTCAATTTTGCAAAAATGTTTTAAAGCCCGGTTGAGGTGGTTTTTGGATTTTGCAAAAAGGTGTTAATGCACTAAAGGGGAGATGGAAACACATTTACCAAATAAGTTCTGATGTAGCGAATTCTCCCACCCACTGATAGGTCTGAGCGCTCAGACATTTGATTACCCACAAGCAGCTGCACAATTCATGTCCATCTTCATAATTTAATGCGAGTTACGTGTATGGATATGTGTGATCTGCGTTGCACAGTGTGGATTGTCTGTTCAGCTTGTTAAATACTAATTAAAGCAAATGTCGTGAAATTTAATTGAGTAAATTGTGACCGGTAAAAATATAATATGACAGATTTGTTTTTATCTGGTAAAATGATGGACAAGAGAAAAGTCTAGGACAGGGTGCTCAAACTTTTTGAGACAAAGATCTACTTTTTCTCTCACCAGCCGCCTGAGATCTACCTCATGACACAAAGACACAAAAATTGCAAATTAAACTATTGACTTATTTTAAATGCGAATATACATCAATAATCAAGAGGATAGGGTTAGGTTTTCTGTAATAAAGTGACAGAAAACCTAATTCAGTTTCTTCCTCAGTGAGATTCTGACACTGGGAGCAGCTACTGGTTTCTCAGTCAGAAGCTGGTTGCAAACCAGTAGGTGTCAGTCAGTCATGGTGGATCTGAACTTTGGTTTGATGACCTCAGTATGAGAAACTACAGACTGATAGGAGGA
>CAEGAF010111453.1:0-17893 GCA_903067075.1 Micropoecilia bifurca
ACATATAATAAACATATAGACAAACATTTATACATATAAGAAACACATACATATAATACACAAATACAGACACAAACATACATACATGCATACATACAATATACACATAAACACACGCATATACATATAATACACAAATACACACATATATAGAAATACATATATACATACAAAACATACATATACACATATAATCACAAATATATACATATAGTACACACACACATATAATACACACATATATAGACATACATATATATATACATATAATACACACGTACTCTATATACATATAATACACACATATACATATAATACAGACATATACACGCATATAAAGGATACACATACAGCCTACCTGCTGGTGGACTCGGCCCCATGCATCGTCGCCGCTTGCTGGACCTGCCTCCAGGAATCCAATTCCGCCTACTGGATCATTTCAGTTGTGATTTCAGACTGTGGTAAGAAGCCGGAGTGCCCGGAGAGAAACCTCCAAATAGGAAACCTGTCAAATCCTTTTACCCTTTTGTCCCATTAATTTAAGTCAGACACATGTTTGGTCCCAGACAGATTTCTCCAGTCTCAAAATGGTTACTAATTAGGTCTTCTAGGATTTTTTTCTTCATCTGAATGTAATATTTTTATCTCCTCTCCAAAGGCACCTTTATCACCTTCCAGAGGAGGGGCTGGAGAAACTGCAACATCTGGTGTCTGATCATTTCTCATAAATGTAAATCAAATCGTTTTGGGACGTCTTCCCTGGAGTTGCTTTCTGTAGTGAAAATATGCTCGTTGCCTGCCTTCACAGTTTGTTCTCCTTTCATTAAATAACAGAAGAAATCTGTTAGCTTTGGATCCCCACAGATGATGGAGGACAGTAAACAACAGTAAACTTTGACAGCAATGGAAATCTTTGCATTTAGAGATGGTTTTTTGGACAAATGACCAACTCTGTACGAGACACCCTTCGTATTGTCTCACACAGAGGACGAAATAGAGTCTGAGGTCCCACAGACATCCAACGCCTTTTCAGATCAAACATGGGTCGCTTTCTTCTTTGGCACTGGAAAGAAATCCTTCCCAAAACAAACCGTCCTCTTCATCCTGATTGTAACCTTTGTCGGAATCCTTCCCTGGAAAGAAACGATCACACACTTTCTTCATCCGAGTAGTCACGTGATATCCAATGCCCCAACCAACCGAGAATATCAGGGGAAAAAACCTTTTTTCAGAACTAAACGTAGTTGATTTACACAAACCTGAATCGCCAAGAAGTGTCTGGATTCTGTCTGATGCTTAGAGATTCCAGAGATCAAACATTAGAACTTCTTTGATCTACTGTGATGTACAACGTCTATGACCTCATCGGTGAGCTTAGTGGACTTCTGCTGCAATATCTTGCTTCTGATCGTTGCTATGGAAATGATCAGATCAGCTCTGCAGGACTCTACCTGACATAAATAAAACGTTATACTTTTTATTTATTTAACATGAAGAGATTAATAGATTTGTATATGATTTAATTTTTGCTTTTGTGGTTTTCCATATTTTCTGTGGTATAAATTTTCTGGAGCCTTTTATCCACTATTATTTTTAATTACTTTTAATTCATAAGGATTATTCGTGTATGAATCATTGCACAGTGCTAGGAACACTCTGTGACTCATTTATTTTTCTTGATTTTCGCAGACAATTTGCCATGACTATTTTACCAAACATAAGAAACAAAAGCAGAAGATCGATCCAGGCATCCACTTTAGAGGTGAACTACATTTATAAAACATATTTTTTTGTCTACGCTTCTGCAGATCTGCTTTTCATGAGCTCCCAGCTTAAAGCTCCATATATTGGCACACACTCAAATGTAACGAGCATACGTTTTTAGACCTTAATGTGATTGAGGGATTCTGTAGCTTGCTGCAAAGTGCTGCCTGAGAGGTTTTATTCTGTAGTTCAACTACATTGTCACCCGAGATGATTTGCTGTTGTCCTGAGAGATAAGCCAGAGCCAGAGTGGAAGACAAGATAAAAGCACCAGATGTTCAGTTTAATCATATTTATTGCATTGCAGATGGAAAAACCTGCACCCTCACAGTGCTCTGATCTCTCTCGCTGCCCATTGCATTTACAAAATGACAAAACCGTGAACTGAATCTCTGCAGATTACTTGTGTATGGAAATTTATCCACATCATATATATGACTGTGAAAGTCTAAGGCTAAGCCATGACATCTGCTGGAAATGACTCAACCAGAAACAAAAAAGGGGCTTAAGTCTCTATCATGATCGGCAGCGGCGCCAACGAGGGCAATCCTCCGGCACAACAATAGCCGATCTCTGATGCATGGATGGAAGGCACTTAATGTGACCCTATCAGCAGAACTCCACATTGGAAATAGGCAATAATAACGGCGGGGTTCCTTTGTTTGGATGAAACGAGCATGGGAACCACACAGAGGGGCTTCAGCCAGTTTAACCCCTGATGATGGACAGCAGCCAAAGCCTGTATAATCACCCATAGCTGGATTCCACGTCCCCCCTCCCCACTTCCCCTGCAGGAACAAGTTAGTGCTTTCTCACAAATGCTAGCAGGAGTGCATATGTCCATCCTTCTGCGGTAGCCGAGCCACTATTGTTTGCTTAGCCCAGCTGCACTTGAAATGACAGTGATCCAGTACTATGGGGAGGACTAAACAGTCACATTCAGTAAGGGAAGCTACACCGCTCTTTCCTTTCATTCTGCTTTACATACAAGATGCAAAAAATATTGTTTAATAAAGACCCTCTTGGATTCCGAATCACCTCACATTCCCGATCTTCTTTCCACTTCATCTTACCGTCACTGTCTATGAAAATCATCCCCTGCCTCCAGGGGTCAGAGTTGAAGCTGCTGGTGTTTGATGAGGTGAAGTGAGGAAATGGGAGGCAGGAAGTGGGGGGGGGGGGAGGAGGGGGTGCCTGCCTGCACCTTGCTCTGTCGCATCCAAGGACAGGGGATTAAATTCGCCCCCCAGCGTGTTGTTGTCAATCCTTTACCTGCCACAGCAGAGGAAGGAGGAATATTTGTGAGCGTAAGAGAGTGTTCAGCAGTCAAGGTGCGTCTGCAGGCCGAATTAGGCCGTAGATCACTTTTGACAGGACTCCGGCCGTCGTTAGAAATGGGAACAGGCTGCTTTCCGGGGTCATGGTCCTGTGGCCGGTCTTTCGGTGGGTGGCAGAAATGCCACCTCCTCCCCCGGCAACAGATTGGCCCGAGAGTGGAAATACGTAGAAAGCCGAGGGGTGAAACTCCTGAACGGGGCTGTCACAACAATCACAGAGTGAGACTTTGAATAGAGACGTCTCTGTCTTTCGAGTTCTGTGTTTCAGATGTCATTTCCATCAAATATTCAAAGGAGACCAGAGGAAAATTATTCATTCCAAATGAGTCTAACCTCTTTATCTTTTTTTGACTGATTCATAGTTTAAGTGGAAGAAAAACAAGTGGGTTTCAATCTCTTTACTAATTAAAATCTATACAAATTTGGTATTGCAGCTTGCTTTACTCTGATACCCTTGAGACAAATTAATTATCTGACATTGGAAAGAGTTTGACACAAATAATATCCCATCAGTGTTTCCCTAAACTTACAGCTGGAGGAAGAAGAGCACAAATCCGAAAGCTACTCAGGAAAATGTAACTAGTTACTACCCACCTCTGCACCAAACACCACATTCAAGACTTCAACATAGATTTTCACAGTAGTAAAGGGTGACGGAACCTTATTTTATGTAATCACAATATTTATATTGATAAGGTTTAATTGCTCAGTCTGTTCACCTGTAAATGTGTCTGTTGCGAAGAACATAAGGTAGCCGTTGATGTTTTAACTGTTCCTTTTTATTGCCGAGAGCTTTTCGCGGACATGCCGGGTTAAACGGTAAATAACGTAAAAAAAAGACAAAGAAAACGTCAATACTTAATATTGCAATATTCAGAAGTACACAAACTTAAAAATAGCTTTACAGCATTAATATATAACTCACCACATTGGGCAACTCTCATGAACATTGGTAAGATTGGTAAGATGTGAATTTATGGCAGGTTCGGCTTGTTAGTGTAGTTGCTAGGCAACCTAAGTACACTACTGGTCCGCCGTTCGTTTTCTTCTTCTACACATTAATCCACGTACCAATACAAAGCAACTATAGAGCCCCCTAGTGGAACGGGAGGAGTGAATCCAACAGTATCGCTCTCTACAGTGAAAAGCTCATAAATAAAAACGCCGCTCTAAAATAAATATTCTATAGTGCAATAGTGCTGCCAATAATATCTGCATCTTATAATATTTACTGAGCATTTATTTTTGAAAGCAGGAGTTAAAAGTTTCAAAAGTAAAACTGGTAGTTCAAACCAAAACTTGTTCTTTGTAAGCTTTAAAAATCATTGCGATAATCAAAACATGTTTACCACAATGAACGATATAACTGCCGATGTTTTGTTTACAGAATCTCTCCCTCCCATCAGAATGAACTTAAGCTATTTTAAAAATAAATTAATAAATTAGCTACACAAAACACATATTTTTTGGCAATATGACTGGCATTTTATATCTATATGTATATTTAAGAAACACACACAACACAGGTCTGTAAAAATGAAATATTTTAATTTGTGGTTTGATGATTCAGTTTTGCAATCATAAGAAAACAAACCCAGAAAGATGCATACATAAGGGAGGCAGAGACTGCTCACCAATTTAAAAAACCAAAAAACAACACAAACAAAAACAAATCCCTTTCACACTTTCTTTAACACGTTTTTAAGAGAAGGATGATGATTTGCTTTATTGTCACAAAGGAAACAATGTTAAGACATCAGATAAACATAACAAAATAATATATTTGAGCATAACCTTTTCTCTGGAATGTCAGTAAAAAGCTTTTCTTTTCTTTAACACACGCAAACACACACACACCTGCACGCACTCAGACAAACAGTATTTGATTCAAACCTGATTCACTCAAAACTGGAACACTTGAAACAAAAATAAACCTCCATACATGGAGAATGGGTTTTTGCCTTTTTGCTCTACACCAACAAACGTTGGACTTGAGCCCAAACACACACCAATGCAAGCCCGGCTCTGATTTAGAAGAAGTTATGGGCAAAATGCCCGAAGCTGCGACGTTTTCAAGTCTCCAGTTCCAAAAACAAACAAACAAAAAAAAAAGAGACAAAAATGGGGAAGCTGATATGAAAAGGGAGGGGTCTCTCCTCCCATATCTGTTTCTCTCTCCCTATTGCATTACTTTAAAAACTGTGCAAAAATGTTCAAACTGGCGTTGGATGAGTCCTAATACTTTGCATGATCCCTCTGGTTCTTCTCTCCTTCCCATGATGAATCATTCCTGATTTAAAACCAAGCTGATCACACCACCAAGGCAGGATTCTGTGGTGATTAGCCGAGATTAACGGTCCAGGCTTTAAAAGAAAACCGGTTGCATCATGTTTTCCAAAGACGAAGGAAGCAGGATGCCTGCATACATCATCTAAATGCAGTTTGAATTACAACGCGCAAAAAAGCCTGTCTTCTTACCAGCATACTTTAACATTCCCCTCGGTTTTCCCTCATATTACTCATTTTAATACCGCCTGGAGTCAACATATAACAGAGTGTTTGTTGCTTTACGTGAAACGAACGTATGCAGACAGGCAGCGAACATGTCGAGGACATTTATTTCACTATGAACACGACTGTTTTTCGCGAGCTGTTCTCTAAGCGGATCCTATTAGCAAAACACGGGGAAATCCGCCCCCCCATAAGATTAATTGTCAGTGAACAGCAGCTGGAAAAGGTTTTCACACTCTAAACTTTCAGATTTGTCATAGTAGAAACACAAACTTCAACATTTTTGAGGGGGGATTTCATGTGGTAGACCAAATCAAAGTAATGCACAATTATTAAATGGGAGGAAAAGGACACTTTCTGCAGAGAGCCCGTTGACAGGACCACTACTACTTCTGTGCTCTACACATCCAGACAGAAGAAAACTGTTGATGAAAGAAAGTCACAAAACAAAACAAAAGAAGAATATGGAAATATGTATTGATTTGAAGAGACTTAAGGTAAAAGAACTGGAGCAGTAAATGGTTCAACAAGTCCAGATTGGAGCAAGAAATGTATCATTGCAAAACACAAAGCCTTACCAAGTATTTTTAATCTAGTTTCTCGTGCAAATTTCTCAGTATGTTTGAAATAAGAGAAAACTAACTTATTAGTAACTTCGTAAATTACTAGTAAGTAACCTACGTACTAGTAAGTTCAGCAATATTTCATCCCTAATATTGATGAAAAAATACTAGTTCCTTGGCTTGAAAACTTTCCTTTTTAGACAAGCCTACCCCACTTTTAAATGACGGTCTTTTTTATTGTTTTTGATTGCTGATTTTATGTTTTTAGATGCACCATGTAGCACTTTGAGACTTTTATTAATGTAAAGTGCATTATAAATTAAATTGGTTAAATTGATTAGTTCCACAGGTAGATTATTTCATTTATGGGAAAAATGTCTTGCTATAAATAAAAGCAATCTGCTAGCGGAACTAGTACTTTTCCTTCAATATTAAGAAATTGTCGTCTTATTTAATTTTTTGATTTAAAACAATCTGTCATTTGTAAGTTTGTTTTTCTCAAGTGTACCAAGATATTTGCTTTTGCAGTTAATGCACATCTCTTTTCCTTCTTCACATATTTATGCTCTCTTTTGTGTTGCTCCATCACATAAAGTCTCCCCTCAAAATAAACTTAGAAAGTTTTTAGTTCAAGAGTTGTTACTTTTGCAAGGCACTGCAGCCATCACCTCCATGCCTTAAAGTCTGTGATTCACTTAAAATTGGTTTCCAACACAAACCTTGCAGGGAGGAAGGAGGGAGGGGAAATAACATAAGTTGCATCTCCAAATATTTTTTGAAGATATCTCAAGCATCTACTTCCCGCAGAGATTAATAAAACGCACACCTGGGGCCAAACCAGCTGCCGGCCGCGTGTCAACATCCAACCCAATAGTCTGTGGAAACTCAACCTCACGCAAACATGTATCTGCACAGGTAAACAAGCCGGGGCCCCGTGGGACCACGGACGTACCTTTGAAGATGCGACCAAGCAGCTGCAAAACGGTTTAAAAAAATATGAGAATTGTTTTATTTATTTTCACAGTAAAGTCTGCACATGGAGGGGTGCAAGGACTGACAGTAACGGGAATATGCTGAGATTAAAAAGTGCAGATTGGTCATTTTACTGTACAATTAGAAATAGTGTAAAGCTACAGTTGTGGGTTCCGACTGAAACATGGAAAGGAGACAAGAAAAGGACTTGTATGAGTGTGATCTGTCAACAAAAAAAATAGAAATGGCAAGGTAATTGGTCATGAAACGAGTCGTTCACAAACATCCTCTGTCGGTCATTCTCACTATTTACAAAGGCAAACACCAGTCTGGCTTCCTGTACACACTATATTTACACATTCTCTCTCTCTCTCTCACACACACACACTCACACTCTCTCCCACAAACTCACAAGTAGTCAAAGAAATTACCGTAGTACAATGCAGACTTAATATCTGGCAATAATTATGTTGACTATAATCCAAGTACATAGAGGCACTGCTACCTCACCCCGTCCGTTCTTCACGCTGACGAACTGCAGGTCACCACGGCAACGTTTGCCCTTTAGGAAGGTGGGACAGAGGCTTGCATTAGATGGCTGCTTTTACAACGCAGTCAAGACATAAAAAGAAAAGACAGGAGAAGAAGAAGAGGAAGAGAAGCTAAAATGCCACCCACTACATTAAGAGCTCACATTGCCATGGTGACCGGTAGTTCTCCAGCTCCCATTTCAAGCATTTTTGTCCGAGTTAAGGCTTCCAAAGCGCTTGCCACTCGCGCTGCACGGTTCCTGGCAACAACCCACAGCACATTCACTCGCTGCCCCCACAACCCCCACCCTGCCACCCTGCCCCGCTGCTACTGGTTTCTTCACACCTATGTGAGATTCGGTTCTGTAATTGGCTGTCTTTCTTTGCAGGACTCAGATGCACCAAGCGAAAATATAATAAAAAAAAAAAAAGGAGAGTAAAGGCAAAAATAATGAACTTGTTAAAGTGACAGGAGCTTTGGGAACCTTTATCAGACACACTGGCGACACCCTTCCTAAAAGAAGCAAAGGCTTCAGTAATGGCTATGGTCCATTATTCATCAATCCAACCCCTATTTTTTGACATATAAAACAATTTAAAAAAAAGAAAAGGAATTTTCTTTAGGCAGCAAAGTTGGTCTCAGTGTTATTACAATTTTGCTTTTAAACAAAGCTTAAGGACCAAGACAAAAATAAAAGCATCTTAAAAATAATAAGAAGACGACTGTTGCAGGACACATGTATGCTTCATGGATGAAATGGGTTCTTTATGCAAGCGCAGAGCTTTCATTACACAACTTTCTGCAGTTTTTTTTTCTGCTCCCTGATAAGGTCTCTAACGCTGTCATACTTTTTATCCTTTCTTCGGAGCTTATCCAGTTTCTCTTGATACGGGAGCATCCGGAAAAGATTGCTTGAATCTCACAGGCTTGATTTTCCTTTCCTCGTGCTCCGCTCCGCTCCCCTCTCCTCCGCCGGGCCACAGAAGGGGCGAGAGACGCAGGAGAGGAGAAGCAGGAATGTTGTCAGCAACTTCTAAAAATGTTCCGCTCTCCCTCCGCTCAGGAAGTAACGATGATGGCAGAGACAAAGAAACGAGGAAGATGTGGCAGGGAGGCGAAAGGGCAAGCAGGCGCCGATAACAACTGGGCGAACCTCAATAATGAGAGTCGATGCAAGCTACCAGCCTCCGGTTGCCACAGCAACCGCCCCAAGACTGCGAGTCTTGCGGCCCAGATCTGCGGTAGTTTGCGTTTGGTTGTGGTCTTTGAAGGAGGCGGCACTTTCCACAGATGCACCTCTCTCTCTTTCTCTCTCTCAGTGTGTGTGTGTGTGTGTGTGTGTGTGTGTGTGTGTGTGTGTGTGTGTGTGTGTGTGTGTGTGTGTGTGTGTGAGAGAGTATGACTTTCACATTATGTATGCATGTCTGTCGTTTGTTCTCGTTCTGTTGCTACCAGCGTTTGATGATCTGGTTCATGTAGTCCTCGGTGGGAAGCCTGGCGCCCGCCTCCTCCGTTCTCCCCCCTTCCTCTCCGTCCTCCCGCTCCTCCCTCTCGCCCCTCTCCCTGTCCCCCTCCTCCAGTGTTGATTGTGAGTTAGCTTGGCCGCGGGAGGGCCACAGGCCCTGGCGGCTCTGTTGCATGTGGTTCTTGATGCGCTGCTGCCACCGCTCCTGCTGCCGGGTGTACTGGTAGCGCTGCTGGAACAGGTCCTTGGCGTAGTCGTAGAGCTCCATGTCCAGCTCGTTCAGCTCCTCTATGCGCTGCACCTGTGCAGGAGAGACAAGGTCACCATTTAACGCCAGATCAGACAGACACGACCTTATAAGGCGGAAGAGAAAATCCAGCAAAAAAAAATGAAACCAGGGTTTGTACACGTCCCCCCAACCTCCAAAAAGTTAAATCCAAGAGCACTTTTCAAGCATTTTCAAGGTACGTTTTCAAGTTTTTCCAGCACCACATTTGAGATAAAAAAATTAACTAAAGAAGACAGTTTAATCACTAGTTTATTATATTATTCATTACTGCTCATGTCTTGTGATATTAGTTTACATTTTACAGCAGAGACAATCAAAATTAGATGTTTTGAAATGTGTTTCTTACACACATCCAATAAATACACTTGACTGGTCCTTGAAAGGTACAAGACATATCTCTAAAAATGAAGTTTTTTGGAACTTAGAAAGAAATAGGAAAGACAAAAAGTAATTTCTGCTTCAAATCCTAATGTAAAAGACACCAGTTCTCTGTTTAAAACATTTTGAACAATTAGTTTTTCATTACTTGTTTAGGCTGTTGCATATTTATGCGATGGGAACTTTTCTAGCAAAAGAGCAACCTGCAAAATGCATGTTGCCTGAAACGTTTACATGAACGTAAATGAACCTAAGCCTTCATTTTCCTTAGAAAATAAGTATGCAACAACAACACAAGCAAGACAGCAAGAAACAAAATGCAGAATTTAAGTAAATAACAAACCCCCCCACGAAAAAATGGTAGCTGTGTAAACAACTCCTCCAAATTAATAAAAAATTAATAAAAGCTGGAGTATAAAAGCTTTGAAAAAGATTTGAGCTCTAACTGAGCTCAAAACTGACAGAAATGACATCAAACATTAAACCCCACATGCAGATGCTTCATCTGTCTGTCCCTGAAACACAAAGTAGCACATGTGTGTCCCGTGAACTCATCTCCATCTCAGCAAGGCTTTTTGTGAAAAAAGTGGCTCTGTCAAAAAGCTGGGAATTGACATTTCAGCTTGCTTTATTTTAAAAAAATAAGGGACTGTATGAAGAGACATTAAGTCATATTATTCAAAGCAAATCTTAAGGTCTTATTTTCTTTTTTGAGAGTAAAGTCCAAGGCAACTTCTATGTTTCTTGTCCAAAGTCCCTGGGGCAGGTCCAAGACAAATCTCGGTTCTTTCATCGAGTATTTGGGGGAAATGTCTAAACAGAATCTAAAATCTTTAGTACCAACTCTGAATGAAGGATTCGGCCTATTTAGGGCACTTCCAAGTTGAGTCTTTGAGGGGCAAAACCCGAGTCCTGGAAGGGTAGGCTAAAGCTAAGACTCAAGTTTTTATTCCTAAGTCTGAAGTGTTCAAGTCAAGTCTTCGAGTCTTGGACTGGCAAGTCCCAAGTCTTTGAGGGACAAGACCAAGCCGCAGGTCTTTTTTTCACCCCAAGACCAGGTCAGGCCATTGGCATTCAAAGGGCAAAGTGAGATGTGAATCATGAGGCAGATGTTCAAGTCAAGGTTCAGCTAATTTTGCTCCATTTCTGTTGTGTTTACAGGACAAGGTCTCAAGTCTTATAATGCTAAGTTTAAGTCAGGTATCAAGACTGAGGGGCAAGTTCAAGTCATGTCTATAGTCCCAATTATGACTTAAGCAACTAGTCCCAAAGACCCAGTGAAGTCTGTGACCAACATGTTCGCACAAGATCTGAAATCTTTGAGAAATTAAATTCTTTTGACCCAAGTCTCAAGTCTTTTTTGAGTAAATGTAAGTACGATTACAGTGTCAGTGTTGAGTCTCCAACTCTGTGCTCAGAAAGGCAATTAGAGGCAGAGTGGTGATGCCCTCTGAAGGATTAGTGAAAAGCTGCTGTTTCCAGGCTCCAAACATTGAACATTTGATCTAGCCAGTCATTTCTGTAAAGAGTCCCATGAAATGTTCCGAGTTCAAAAGTAAAAATGACCCAAGAACGACCCAATGAAATGGATTTAACTATAAAGTGGTGAAAAACAAGCTACTTTTAACAAGAAACACTGAAATTTCAGGTATCCTGGTTTGTAATTCAGAAAATGTGATTGTGGAAACTGTCCATGCAGGAAAGACCTCTGGAGAAAGATGAAACTCCAAGAGCTTGTGCTGGCAATGTAGAAACAACAGAAACAAGATCATGCTAGCTTGTGTGATGCAGCTGGCTTTGCTGCAATGTGCCATCAGCCGTGCGAAAATCAAATACAGAGGGAGAAATGTGTTTAATTAAGAGAATCCCTTTGAAACCTCTGATCAGCTGTGAGATTTTGATTTGCGAGCAATGTGTGTGAAAACAGAGGGAGACGACATGTTGTGTCCATGTTTGGAAATTAGAGCTTGGATTGCAGCGCGAAGGATGCCGATGCGAAACCAGATGGCTTTAAGGAGTCAAAGTCTTCATCCATCAGTGAGAGACAATCAAATCATCAAGAAACAAGGTTCAATCAGCCTCATGGAGTCGCATGGACTTTGAACTCATGATCGGTAAGGAGTGCACTTTGCATGGCTTCACAAAAGAGTTTAGGAGAAATATTGTTTTTTCTTAAATCTGCTGCCTAGTTATTTGAGAGCTGTCTGTTTCACACAATGGTCTCTGAAATTAGATCTCATAGAAATGCAAATTTTAAAAACAATTTTTTTAACAAAATATACCCCATGCAGACTCCCCACATGCCCTACTCCAAACCATTACAATGAGATTTTTTCCTCCTTTTTATGCAAAGCATTGGTCCACCTTTTGAGTCTGGCAGCTGTGCATATTTTATTCTCTCTGAGCAGCCCGGTTTGATGTTTAAATCACCACGCCGCAGTGTACTGGAGGTAGTTTTTTTTTTTCCCTCCCTCTCTTTTTTTTAATTTTTTGCAGAGAAATTGAGCTTAAGAACGCCCACACTGGGCCAATCAAAGTGTGAAGAACCAGTTTGAAGCCAGTTAACAGTTAAAGTTATCTCAGTCCGTTTCACAGCAATCCATGACCGGAGTGTTTACCTTCTGTCTTCCCGTTCAGACTTTTTTTTCTGCATTCATCTCCTCTTCAAGGATATGTTTTCATGTTTTTCTGAGAATATTTACTTTCTTCTTTAAGAGCAGCTCAAATGAAAGGAATACCTGATTTAATCTCAAAACGCAGACTGCGCTGTTATAACCGCAGTAATTAAACGAGGTAAATAAATTGGATTTCCTTTGGAAATAAAAGTGTGGCAGAAAGCAGTTCAGAGAGAGTATTTACTCAAGTTGGTTTTGGTAATGTGTTGGTGGCACTGACCGTAGCATTGTCCAGGTCCACCCCTGCAGCCCGGGTGCTGTTGTACTGCATGAAAGGCCTGATGAAGCGCAACCTGAAGGTTCGTTCAAAGAGGAACTGCGTTTTCCTCTGGTACTCTGTGAGTCCGAAGAAGGCCATGTCTCGCAGGTTCTTCTTGGCTGATTCTAGCAGCAGCTGGGCCCTCTTCTTCTCTGGAACCGTGGACATGTTGTAGCAGCCGACCAGGCTTAAGTCGGCCAGCATGCGGACCTGTGGGCAGGGTGAGCATATCACCAAAACATTTACTTAGCTCCATCAGTTCTATCCTCATCGCTGCTGGGAAAAAGGCATCCCCACAGCATGATGCTCCCACCTCTCCATTTCACAACAGGGACGCGTTCAGAGTGATACAAATAAACAATAACCCATTAAATTGCATGATAAATTAAAACATGCTAGATCATTTCCATTTGCATGATTGTTTTTCTAGTGTCTTTCACTCTCTACCAAAGATTGGATCACAAACTGCTTCATTCTGGTGCATCAGTCTCAACTAGCCCCACTTTTTTCTTTTTTTTTGGAGGAAAACATTGTTCACAGAAACTTCAGTATCCATTTTATTTGTTGATTCGGTTGTTTTGTAATGTATTTTGTATATTTACAATATCATCCTGTTCCAGTGTTAAAACGTTCATTAGGATTTGAAGTTTATTGAGCTTTAAAAGGGTGTACCTGCATTATCATGCCATTATCTTTACATTACTTGAAAATGGTCTCAAAATAACAGGACAGTTCATCGTAGCTTCTGGGACAATTTCTCGTCCAGCAAAATTTGTTATTGTGACAGGGCAAAATAGAAATGATATTTTTAAAAAACATTTTTCATATAATAATTTGCATGTTTGCCAAATTGTACGGCAGCCCAGAAAAAAAATACAAAAGCCATACTGGAAGTTACACTAGCAACTACCCATGGGGCATCTTGTAAAAATGTTGTTTCAGCTCCTTTTTCAGATACAGTCATTGCTCAGCCTGTTATTTTAGGTGGATGGACAGCTTATGTAGTCTTGCTACTGTTTGTTTACTATTGTTCTCTGAATCATTCTCTGGGCACCTGTATTTAGAATTTAAATTACACACATGTTTTATAATAGGCTATCTTCTGAAGGCAGCTGGTTGCATTGGATTTCATTTAGGTGTCAGAGTAATGGGGGGGGGGTCTGAATACACATTCCCCACTTTTCACCAAGTGTGCGTTTTTTGTCCCCACTTGACTATTATGCAATATCTTTAGTTCAACTCCCTCAGAAAGTGCTCTTCATAGCAAAATCAAGCGCATTTGGTCCATATTGCAAAACAAGAAAATGAGAAAAAGTCCAGCTGACAACATTATGTACACCTTAGCCTGCAGGTTCAACAGGATGCGTTGTGTGTATGGTGCGGATGAAAGTCACAGGAGGCTTAATAAACCCCCCGCAGGTCCAGATGAGATAAGCTGGGCAACACAATGAGGTGGGAGACAGAAATGGTACGAGGAAAAAAAAAGAAAGGTGTGAATTTGCTGTTTTTATGGCTAGAGGGCAAATGTCTGAGTGCACCAAGGTGTGTGAGTGTGTGTTTTATACATTATACCAGTCTTTTTTTCAGGAAAGAGAAGAAAAAAACTCAAACTAAAGATCAAATTTCCTTTTTTAAGAATATTCAACACAATCCAATTTTCCAGAGAAAACTCATTTCCTGTGTCGTCATCTTCAAGTGAAACCAGCTGCAGGTGCGAGCTAGCAGGTCATAAATCATGCAACAACTCCCACCCTCCTGGAGCTTAGCCTGTACCTTGTTTGTTTTTATTTAAAAAATATATATATATTTTTTTGCGTTGTTTCATCATACATCAGCTAATTGCTGCGTACCTGTCTGTTGTTGGCCAGGTTGTACGGACAGTCCATGAACTGCTGCAGCGTGCACCCCGACCAGTCGGAGCCTTCGTAGCAGGAAGGCAGCTCCTCGGGTGTCGGGGTTCGGCCGTCGCACATGTGCAGGGAGGTTTTCCACGTGGCTCCCCGCTGCACGTGCCTCCACTCGCTGAGGTAGCGGGACACGGGGTCCCTCAGCAGAGTGATGTAGTAAAACTTCCTGTTGGTGACAAAAAGAGAGGGCAGATGGAGGGGGTAGGGAGAGATGCAGGTAAGAATTAATTTTCATTGAAACATTGAAAGTGAGGTGAAAGACATCCATTCAGACATCATTTTCAGTAGATTTTATAAATAAGGTGAGATTTCTACAGGACAACCAGGAGGAAAGGATAAGTAGGCGGACAAATGAACAGACGGACTGACAGATCCAGAAATAGAGCGATGGATGCAACATTTAGAAAATGTTATAAGAAAGCAGTCAGAAAATGTAAAACCTTAAATTAAATTCAAGTTACACAGTTTCCTGACTGTAAGGATTAGATGATTCTGATCATACAAACAACCAACCTTTACCAGGAAAGTGAAGAAAAGAAGAATTTTACTTAAAATTCAGGAAACTTATAAACCTCCCTTTCAGTCATCTTCATGAGACTGTCATTAACAGAGTGTCTTCAGTCAGAGGCTTCTTCAAATTCAGTGCAATACAGACCACTACAGTACAACAACTCTTTAATTAAATGAGTCACAATAACTTTTAATTTCCCTTTGGAATCAATAAAGTCTTTTTGAATTTGAACAGTTTCTCAATTTTATTGAATCAAGCAGTTTCAACAAATGAAGTTAAAACCACAAAGACAACAGAAACGTCTGCTACGAAAACAGATGCAATTCCGCCATTAGCCATGTGGAGGCACTGTTTGCAAGAGTTTACATTGAAAGTTCATTCTCCACCAACCCAACTCCAAGCACAAAGACTGAGGTCCTCATATGTTATTTTTATTTAGCAGAAACTGCTTTCTGATGCAGAAAAAGTGTGTGTCTGGAAGACAGGAAGTGGAAGTAAAAATGAGCAGGAAGCGGAGGAGGAGAAGGAGAAAGAGGACACAGTTGATGCGTATCGCAGTGGATGATCAACTCGGCATCCGAGAACCACACCGCGCAGGAAACAGAAAGTTGCTGGCATTAGCACGCCTCCCTCTGCAGTGCACATCTCCAGGCTGCAAGGCTCGGTGTCTCCAACACCCTTCCTCCTGCTTCACACTGGCGTCCAAACATTACGTCTTCCTCAGAGAGATGACTCACGCGACATCCTGAGGTTCGGATGGGACCGCTTCTATGGTGTATGGGTGAGAAGTAATGGTGCGTGGAACGGCCTCGATATCTCTGTGGAGGGAGGTGGAGGGGACAGTCCCACTTGAGTGGAAACCTTTCCAGGTCTCAAAACTCATGCTAATTACTGCGGTCCAATCAGTCAACACATCCTCATTAACGACGCACGCACGAAACTTTAATGTGGATTGGTTATTTTTCAGTATGAGCTCGCCGGCTCTGACTTTTCTGGGGAAAGAACGCGGGCCAGGAAGACACTGCCTTCCTCCTCGGCACGCAACACGTCAGAGGAATGTTTGCAGAGGGAATTTTTTGTGCTGACAGGACTCGATGTAGTCTGTTGGCTTATACAAGCAGACCCCCCCACCTCACACAGACAGACACACTATATGCTTTCATGCCTTGCACGTCTTCATAGTTTGTTACATTACAACGACGGAATTTAATTCTGGATGGAATAACTATGGAATTGGATTGAAAATCATTCATGGTTTGTTAGGTTTGACTACTGATAATCATTGCAAGTGTTTACATCCCTTAACTAAAACTGAGCCCATTATGTTTGGAATATAACACACTGTTCATTCAGATTTATCAGAAACAAAATTTCAAGCCCTACAACAGGCTATTAAGGCTTAGACTTTGACTAGGTCATTCTAAAACATGAGTATGCTTTACAATATCACTCATTCACAATCATAACATTGTGGATGTGTGATTAGTCTAACCTGAAAGTGAACTTTTTTTCAGATTCTTTTATCAATGGTTGTCTTCTTGCAGTTCTTGCATAAACGGAAGATTCATAGATATACAACTAATTCTTATTCATATCAACATATTCTCTCCTGGCTGTCATTGGTCCTCTGCTCATCCCAACCAGCCACACCTTTGAACACATGTAAAGCTGAATGCCACATTATGGGTGGAGTGCCTTTTATTGTAGTCCTAGTTTGCTTCCGTTAATCTTTAGTTAGGAAGGTAAGTTATTATCATTTGGTTTATTTGTTTTAAATAGGTAAGCTTGTTTTATGTATTTCAGAATGGATCATCATGTTATGATCTGGCCACCCAAAGGCATGTCAGAACGTGAACTCTGCTTACTAAATAGGCGACTTCCAGCAAGCAACTGGTTGCACTGGATTTTATATTTGGGTGTTCAAGTAAAGAAGATTGAAACTCCACATGCTTGACTTTGTGTTAATCTCTCCATTAAAATCCAACCTAGAAAAATGCAATGATGTTTGTGGTTGGAACATGATGAAATGTGAAAAAGCATAAAAAGAGTGACGTGCAAACAGTAGCCATTTCTCAGTATTGGGGGAAGAAACAAAAGATTGGGTAGATCCTGGTCAGAGCTTTTCGTGGTAGCTCGAGCGGCAGCAAAATAAACCCTAACCTGATTTGGCATGAGAGAAGGCTTGATCCATGCAAATGAAACAAATGAAGTAGCGGCAGGGGGATCACGGACAATAAAACGACTAAAGCTTCAATCCGGTGGCAGCTGAGAGGATCCCGGACAACCAGCACAGACGGACCCTCAATCCCCGAGCCTCGACACAAGTTTCCAAACTCCAAATCCCATCAACCTAAACCTAAAATCCCATCCTACTACCCCCTTCACCTCCATGCCTAATAATAAAAAAAAAAGCCCAGCCGAACCGGAGCCTGCAGGAGAGCGGGGGTACATTATGGAGATTCCTATGATGACATTATCAGCATTCTTAACACTCCCCAGAGTGCCGTGTGTGTTTGTGTGCCAGTTCATGAGCCTGCTGTGGGTTTCAGAGCAAGAATACGCCTATTAAATCAGTGATGACATTTCCCCCCTCTTGGCTCCCATTCCACAAAAAAAAAAAAAAAAAAAAAAAAAAAAAAGGTTAAAAAAAATGATGGGGGGGTTTGGGCAACGCTACACAGAGGGTGGGAAGGCGAAATGGGTGTGGTGGGGGTGTTGGACACATAAATGG
>CAEGAF010111454.1:0-14688 GCA_903067075.1 Micropoecilia bifurca
AAACTCCGTCATTGTTTTTATGTCTATTAGCTTCGTTGTGTTGATGCATTTTGACCTGCTTCAATTTTCCGCCGCAACACGCAAATGTCCTCATTCACTCAGTGCGTTATAGTTACACATCGCTTAGCATTTGTTGCTGCGCGTTTGCGCAGAGTGAAGGAAAGACGAGACCAGCTGGACAGACAGGCTGAGAAATGAGATGCAGGTGATCGGTATCGGCAACAGAGCCAATGATCGCCGATCCCGATCATCACCGATTTCACGGAAATCGGCCGATTATGATCAGTTACCGATCGATCGGCACACCTCTAGCTATTATTCTATCATTAGCTAATATGCTAACACTGTTTAGCCACCAGATTAAAACATAATCATATGGTTGTATTTGCTAATTTCCAGACCGTGTCTAGCAGCTCATTAGCTAATACCTTTTGGCATGCTAACACCAACTCTCCTCACATTGACTCTGAATACTGCCCTCTAAGTTTGCTGTGTTTGCCCCGGACGCTATTTCGGAGTGTCCGAGTTTAGGAGGCAGAATGCGTTTGAAAGCCACACTATTTACATTTTTATTGGTGGATAAAGGCACTGTGTATCCAGGCAATTCTCTCTTAAACGTCCCCCCCACCCCTCCCGAGGCACAGCTCCACTGCTACAAGGATTCCCAGAGTTTCAAACTGTTTAAATTCCCAATATATCACCTTTTTTTTTCTTTATGTCAATTTATGAGCTGGGTATTTTCAGGTCACATTAGTAACTAATCTGTCCAGTAATGTGAATATAATTGTTTTGCTTCTTTCTTCCGTAGGACGACATGGAGGAAACGCCTCTGTCCATGTACACCTACTGAAGGGGTGTGGAGGCCCAACCAAAGTCTTTTCTACTCTTGAAACCAGGACAGTAATGCTGTGGTTGTTGAACCGGATTTTCTTAATTAGCACCAAACAGAAATCCACATGGGTAGCAGTAAGAGTATGTCTGGATTGCTTTTACTTACCCAGATTATCTGGACGCTTAGCGGACACGGACCTAATTTAAATGGAAGTTTAACGATGAAACAGTCTGGAGGAATCCCTTTGGAAAGTGATCTGTGTTTGGTGTGTGATTTTTTTTTCTTTTTCTTTTTTTTTAACTGGGGGAAAATTAGCGTTTGTTCACTTCTGTACATATAAAGTTTGAGGTTGTAAATATTGTATTGCCCTTCAAGTGGTTGATAAAAGGTAAAGCAGAAGGAAACTGCTTTCGGTCCCCTGAGTTGGTGACGCTCAGACCCAGGCTGAGGCGATCAAGATGCTTCATTTTGTTTAAGTCAGTACAGAGAGAAAAAGGAGGGAGGGAAGAAGAAACCTTTGGATTTTTCTGTTACGGAATTTGCACTTTACTTTTCAGGGGTAAGTGATGAGGGAAAACAAGAGAGAAATTTTGATTCTGGGGAATTTGGAAAATGGATTTTGTAAATAGATTATCGACATTGTGCTTTCAAGTGGGGGGTTTTGTTGTTGTTTTTTTTTTGTTTTAAGCGTTAATAGATTTGTCTGTCAGCTGCGTACCAGTGAGGAGTCGCAGGCATGGCAGGGATTATTTAGCGTTTGATTGTTGAAGGTTCTGTTGTCCTCAGGCATTTAGTCCAGAGTGCCTTACACATTTCAGTAAAAAGACCTTCCTTGACTTCTCAATTTATTTTTATGCTTGAAGTTTGCAGATTTTAGCAATTATCATGTTGACACCCATCCGAAGTAATGAAGCCGCGCCGTTTACTAGCTGCAGGTCTTCAGTCTGCACCGATGGAAAATAAAGGTCGGACGCTTAGTGTTAGCATTGCACATACTACTGATGCTGTTTGCCAACATATAAAGGGCGAAGCAGTCTCCGTTCAAATTCAGCACAAATTTAGAATAAGTGGAGCCACTTGGCAAAACTTTGTTTTAAGTTCAGAAGTATTTCGTAGATTTTTACTGTACATAAGCCATATTTTATGCAAATATTCAAATGAAAAGAGTGAAGATGTGCATTGTCTCCAGTTAGGAATGGGCTGATTATCCGTTTGACATCTGTACTTCACGTCACTTGGTTCCTATTACCTTATGGATCTGAAAGTTTTATAATAAAGCATCAGCGAAAGTGCTGGTAACTTGATACTGCTGCAGTGTTCCATCCCCCTCCCCCACCTATTGCTTCACAATGCCAGTCGCCTTGCTGAAAGAAGACTACAGCACATTTCCCTCGCTTACAATAAGACTTTTTTAAATCTGGTAAACATTTCTGGTAACCACAAACACAAACAGTCGTAGGTTGAAAGCTAAAGGACAAACACCCATCCACCTGGCACTTGGATGATGTTATAAATTGATTTTTGAATTCAGGTGTGACATTTCATCAGACTGTTTTAATTCTAGGTTGTCACAGAGAAAGTCATACTGAGCCACTGAGCCTAGATCGAATATGGAATCAAACCCGAGTCTGAACTCAGTTTTTGTGTCATTGCATGTCTGCAGGAACCACTGATTCAATTAAAACACGGCAGAAATGTTGAATGTGTAAGTTACACATTATTTGTTTTAAATTGTACATATTCATAAAGCAATGTTACATTATCCTGATGTTAGCTGATTTTTCTGCATTTCAATTGTAGAAATGGTCTCTGTGTGGCTGAGGCTGCAGGTCTTTAAAGCCCACAGCAAATCATTCATGGATCAATGTCATCATCACATGTGTTAAATGAATATTTCTGCCATTTGTAAGTCACAGATTGCTTTTTTTCATGATTAAAGGTGGTTTTTCTCCCGTGTCAGACATCTGCCATAAACAACTTTTGACTTTAGCGTCACCAACAGGAACTCTGTGAAAGCGTCTATTCGTACATGCCGGAACACAAAAGTCGATCTCTTGTTTTTCTCGGAAACAGACGTTTACTGTGGGCGAAAACACAAAACGCTCACAGAGTCCCTGCATTCATCAGTGCTGTGTTTCACACAAGGCACACTGAACAATAAAGGGCAGATTAACATAAAATGTCAAGAAAATGGGTTTTTTTCATGAGTCATCATGAAACTTCAGATAAAATATGACTTTTTAAAATTGTGGTTTCAAACAATATTTGCGACAAAACGAGGGTGGTGAATGCAGTACTGGTTTAGATGTTTAAAATGCCTTAAAACAAAAAAATTATATTGCAGAATTATAAAATCATCCTGAAATTTGTAGATAAATCCAATCCAATAAATTTTAATTGACCACTGCCTGAGCTCCTCCAGACTAGCCACAAACAACTAGCAAGCAAACACTTGGTGAAACTGCATATGCGCTGGGCTTGTTATATGAACTATTTCTCAGTCCACTGCGTCCGCAAAGGTTTGTGAAAGCTTTAAAGAGGAATGTTGTTGTGTTGGCCTGCTTAAAAGCAGAGTTTTGGGAAGAGCAGGAGCTTCTTAAAGAGACAAACGTGCTAAATTGCATAGTCACATTTCTTCTAAGTCACATTTGATGTATGCAGTATTTTTACAACTGAAAGTGGTGGTAGAGAATTAAAATGACACAATGTGGCTGGAAAACAATACATCCCCTTTAATTAAAGAAAAAAACATTTTAATTTCCAAGTGATTGTTGCTGATACTAATATCAGGGCCACTGGTGATTTTGTAAAAAAAATAAAAAATAAGCTGTTTATATTTAAGGCTGGATTGGACAAAACGTTTCAGAGTGAGTTCATGATATATGTCATCTTTAGCAGGAAGTGTGGTTAATGAAATAGCGTCTGCAAATGTTGTGCAAAACGGAAATTTGGTAAAGTGTTACGTTTTGCATTGAGTTGAAATGTTCCAACTTTGTTCTGTTAGACGCAATGTGTGTGTGTGCGCGCGTGTGTGTGTTGGATTCAATGAATGCAGCACACAGTAAAACCGTCCACCTCAGCAACACACAGCACAGATGTGTGTGAGCCAACCTGACAGAACAACTCGCGGCAGACATGACGGCACAAAGTAGAGCGCATCATCTGCCTCGTGTAGGCAGAGATCGCTGTGGCTCCTTAATATCGATAATGGTTTTCGATTTCTTTCTCCCTCCACTTTGGTCAGTTTAACGGCAGCCAAAAAGCATCGCTCACTGGATTCCTCCCGGGCTGCAGTGCACCATGGGAGGATAAGATGCCCATTAAAAATCCATTACTCTGCCCAGCGTGGCAGAGTAATGGATTCTAGCATTGTGCCATCCGTGATACCCAGAACTTTAAGGCCCAGTCTGTGATTCTTTAATGTATGTATAAAGTATTAAAAGGCTGCCTGTGTGTTAATTAGTGAGCATAGCTGCTTGTTATCTTCTGATCAAATAAAGACACCACTTTAGGGCAATTTGGACTTTCTTTTTTACCTTGTAAACGACCAGGGATCAGTTGTCTCGATACAGATCCCATGGTTGCCCCGAGCAAAGTTGCCCACATCAAAGCGCCACTTCGCCCTAAGCTATAATCAGAACTGGCTTTTTAGTCGTCTCCCGAAAAAAAAAAAATCAAACAATGTGGTTTAGCAATCAGCCCGTCACTCTGTCAGGACCTGTAATTTTTTGTAGTCGGTGCCGCATGTGAGTAGAAGCTACGGCGGCTATTACAACAGTGCTGTTAGTGTGGCTTTACGTTGAAATATTGTTAAAAAAAAAACAAAAACAAAAAAAAACACGATAAACTGTTTCCCGTCCTTTATCGTTAACCGGGCGCCTCCAGGAATCTTGGGCCCCATGACAAAAAATTGAATTGGAACAGCCCCTGTGCAGCTGTTACAATTTTAGTAACAACAGCATATTGTATATTTGTATAAGTATATTTGAACCATCAGAAGCATCGCAATTTTAAAGGCTGGCAACTTGTTTTCTTTGGTCCAATACTGATGCTAACACAATATTTACTGCTAGTGAATTTTAAATGCAACTGTCCGCATACTATATGTAAATAGAATGCCTAATTTTTGTATTATTATTAGCTTTAATTTACTGAAATGTCTCTCCCCAGGAGCAAAAGTCAGAGACAACATGCTAAATATACATAAAACAATCCAGACTTCTCAAAAAATGCTGCAGTATATAACTTATATGTTTTCCCCATATTTGTTAAAGCTGTCATCATGTGACAGTTTATGAAAGACAATCTGTGACAACAATCAATCTCCTCCCTGAACTACTGGATAAAATATGAATTACTGGATAAAGTAATGCAACGTTCCGGCCAAAACAACCAATCAGAACCAGGAGGAGGGTCTTAGCGCTGTCAATCAACCTCATTCTTTCACTGCTAAATGTGCTAATGGTGGAGAAACAACTTATCGTTATAGGAAACCGTTTATCTGCTGTAATTGGTAGCTATGCTAACTAAACTGAACATTTACAACAGGCTATGCTAGCTGCAGGATAGCACAGAGCGAGGGAGAGAAAGGATGAGCAGCCAAGTGAGATCGTGATTGACAGCGCTAAAACCCGCCTCCTGCCACTGACTGGTTGTTTCTAGAGAACACTGGGAGAAAGCTGAGAAAAATATTTTCACAGTTTATCTCTCATGCCATACTGTCACAGCACAATGACAGTTTTAACAAACATGCAAAAGTATGTGAAAGTTACATACTGCAGCTTTAATTTCACATAGGAGAGGGCAGGTCAGGAGATATGTGGGTTAGAGCTGCTGCTGATAGACTCATATGTTAAGTGTGGTAAAAGGTACATGTACTAGTTCAATATATAAATGTCTTGGTAATTTCTTTCCTTAATTAATTAAATCCAGCTGAATGGTTGATAATCTCAGTCTATCCACCTCTTGGAGAAACATTGGGTTACACTTAAACTTTTACCTTTTTCTCCGTTTTTTTTTTTTGAAAACCTGATTTTAGCATTTTTATCGGCAGCATAGTAACTACCACAGACGTTCTTATCTGCCACTGACTGCTGCTGAACACCATCACCTTCAAGTGCGCCAAGCAGGAACGAACCATTTCATGCAGACCCAGAGGGGATTTAGTGTAAATACGGATGTGTATTTTTTGGTCTGCAAGGGAGGGGTAACATTTAATTTTTTACTTCTAAAAACAATTTTAAAAAACGCAATAATAGTAATTGACAGGGCCTCATTTTTTTTTCTATTTCTGTAAAAAAATCTTTTGTGGAGGGCCCCCTATCAGTTAAAGGCGCTTGGAATTGTCCTGACTTTTCCCCCATATGCAGCGCCCCTGTCGCTAACCATTATAAAACAAGTAATTCAAAGCTTCTTTAAACAGCTGCCAGCCTGTGTCGGTTCCCACAGCCCTGAATTTGTTGGAACATGTGGGTCAAGTCCCAACAGAACCTCAAACCGGCGTGAATCAGGAGTCATTTGCTGAAATCCCCTCAGCTTACACAGACGGTCTGACATATCTAGCACAAATTTTAAAATGTTTTAAAGTGAGCTTTCCCGTATGGTACAAATGGAGTTTACAAAATATCTACGGTGTCCAGGTAGGATTGCCGACATTTAACTACAGCGCAAATTTTGACAGCAAATTTTTAATACAAAACCAAGAATTTAGTGGGCAAAATTATAAGCAAACTACATAGTGCTGAAACGATTAATCAAATTAATTATCGAAATAATCGTGAACTAATTCATGAATTTAATTATTTGCTTATTTACAACTTTCATTGTATTTCTAATGTGTAAAAAAAGGCTTAAGTGGTTAAATGAAAAATATTTCCACAATTTATTTCGTTTTTGCTTGGTTGAATAATTGATATAATAATCGATTACTAAAATAACTATTGTTAGTTGTGGCCCTGAAAATGTAAATACTTTTTCACCAATTCACATGAATGATCAACACAAAATGATTTTTTTTTTCAGCCATTTATGGCATAATGTTATTTTCTGAATATGCAACGTCCAGCTTCCCCTGTCCCTGCTGAGGAAAAGCCTTGCCACAGCATGATGCTGCCACCGTCATGCTTCACTGTGTGGATTATGCATTCGAAGTGGTTTGCATCCTTTTCTTTCCTTTTCTCACGGAGCCAGAAAAAGGAAATGAGCTTTATGTTTGCTTGTTTGTTTTTGCAAAATTTTATTCAGCCTGCATCTAAACACTGCTATTTTTACTGCTTCCCTGAAGATCACAAAAATATCTTTTTTAAATTTTAGTTCCCAGCATAGTCCATCAGAGGTCTGTAAGACTCAGGTCAGATTCTAATTCTGGGCAGATGTCCTCATCATCAAGGAGATCATCGTCGCTGTCGTCCTCCACGCCTGATTTCGGAGCAGTGAAGTCACTCTGTGTGGACTTGGCGCTGCTGGGTTTCCGTCGTCGTGGAGCTGGCAGAGACGAAAAAAGAAGCTGTTAATTTGTGAATGAAAGTCACTTCTTATCTCAAATGTCATTGGGTTGTAAAGCATTCAGACGTTTCTTTTTTTTTTCTTTTTTACTTCCCCTTCTAACAACTGTTTACTATTATCCAGCTCTCTGTGTGTGTGTGTGTGTGTGTGTGTGTCTGCGTGAATGCAAATGATTCTGATTTAACAGTCCCAAATTGCTGTGGGAAACATTTCCAGCACAGATTGTAATCTCTTCCGGGAACGATACAGGAAGTCTCAGGGGTTAGCGGCACATGGCCCACGCAGACGCACAGGGGGAATTAAACGATCCCAGAAAGGACCGCTGGACAGAAAATCATCGCTTACCAGCTTCATCCCTACAAGGAGGAACACGGCGGGACTTTTAAAGTATTCCTTTGCTGCCGCACATCATGTAGTGTGGATTTTTCAGTTCTAGTCAAATATTAAAGGTCTGAAATATCAGATTTTATCAGAGCTTTAGATATTTCATAGGACAGTTAGCAGGAGGTGAGAAAACAGTTCCTTCCTGGATTTTAAAGTGGCAAACATAATGCCAAAAATAATTTTCCGAACAAGAACAAATACAAAATTGGCAGGCAAAGCTTTTTTGTTTCACTTTGCGAGTCAAATCCGACGGCATCAGTCGGAGAGGCTGAGCCAGGTGTGCGGGGGAGGCATGACAGTAAACTACAGGTCCCAACTTGCTTTAAAAAACAAAAACAAAAAATAATCTGTTACACTGTAACCATTTGGTCGAACTGTTCTGCTGTTTGTGACAACAGGTTTACGAACTTGTCTCAACTGTACGTTTCACCAGAGAACACTGGGCGCATTTACACGTTTTCCTCAAGTTGAAACCACAAACCTCAACGTGTTTGACTGGGATTTTATTTGACGCAAAGCAGTGACAGTATTGTGGAAAGAAAAGGATGCATGGTGTGAAAAAGCTACGCCCAGACAAAATTCCAGCGAAATTAATTACTTTCAGTTGTTAATTACCCAGAAAAAAAGAAAAGTCTTTCTGTGGTTAATTTGATCTCGGTATAAATCCGACTCACTTTTTCTTGCCTACTTAGCAACTCAAGTATCGATAATTTAACTTTGTACAGTTTGTTTCCCAGTTCTGGCACTGAGTGAGTCAATTGTTCTTGCACTTAAGTTATAACTTTAATCCCTCTTGCCCACAACCTGTAAAATAAGAATCATTATAGATATTAGCAGCATCATTTAGTCAAACTAAACTCCCCTTTTCAGACTTTGTTAAATACTTGTCATTTATAAAAGATTTGTAAAATATTTTGCAAAGCATCCAAAGATTCTCCTCCCACTTCACAATTATTAACGTTGTTCATTCCTATAAAATCTCAACAACTGAAGTCAAAAACGTGAAAAACCTCCAAGCAGTGTGAATGGTTTTCTGTAAATCCCTACCGGACACTTTGTCCTCCAGCCAGGACAGATCATCAGAGCTGATCTCCGAGAGACTCGGGGTCGGGCTGAAATCCTCCGAGTCTGAATCTGCCTCACCAGCTGCGAGTCTCTTGCTGTGGCTCCGAGGGGCCGGGAGCGGCGGGTCCCCTGGAAAGCGAACGATAACTGCGGTTTCAGGCCGGCTGAACTGAGGGGACAAAGAACCAGAGAAGAAGAGAAGGACAAACCTGATGTGAGCTGTGGCTTCGGAGACGCAAAGGCTTGTCCTCGGTGAAAGAGACTCCTCACTTCACTCTTCAGTTCTGACACAGCTGCTCTGTAGGAGATATGACGCGATTTGTGACGCAAAATTAAAAGACGAAGCACACGCAGGATGCAAAAACTTTTTTTCCCCCCACACTGTTTCTACATTTTGATGCAGTTTGTGTCAGACAAAAGCAATCGTACGTTTCACCGTATCAGCTTCAGACTGCTGGGTCAGACCCTAACCCTCCTAAATACACAAAGAAGAGTTACAGCAGATCCTTCCTCCCAGCAGCTGTCAGGCCTTAAAACCATCACTGCTCCCAGCAAAATCAATTTAAGTGTTAACATCCATGCAGCCGTTTGCACAATCTGCTCTGGTGTTATTAATAATATTTCCACTGTTACTGTTCCACAGAAGAACAGCATATCAGTCTGTTCTTCTGGACTGATATGCTGTATTGTAAATAGTCTACCTCTTTTTTTTTCTATGTTCAATACACATTATTTTCTGTTGTAGTCTTGTACAATATTACAATATTACAATAATAACTATTATTATTGTTAATTCTGTTTCTTATATATTACTTTTAACACTTTAAGAACTTTTTATGTGAACTTTACTAACTGATGCACTTGTTACACCACAATTTCCCCTTTGTGGGACAATAAGCGGCATTTCCATTCTATTCTATTGAATTTTTGTAAAAATGAAAACACACGCTCCCTCGTACCTCATATCATGCACTTCTTGCTGAGTGAGCGAATAGCGGCAGAGCGTCCTCATCAGATCGCAGCTGTGTGTTTTGCAGCTGCCTGTCAGCTCCAACAGCGTCTGAGCAACAAAGCCACCGCTCAGGATCAAAGGCGACACAAACAACGAGCCTCACGCAGACAGAGAGCTGTGTGTGTGTGTGTGTTTACCTTGCGGCTGTGTTCACATTGTCTTCTCGTCTCCCTCGCCTCCGTCTCCTGGAGCTGCATGTCCTCCTCCTGTCTCCCTTTCACACAAGGAAAGCAGAAGAAACATGAGCAGCTCTTTTCCTGTCTGCGGCCGAATCAATGAATAAGAGCCGGGCTGCTGTTGTGTCTGCGACTCACTCATTTGTGTTTTCAGCACGTCCAGCTCTCTCCGCAGGCGTTCCTGCTCTCTCCGCAGGTGTTCCAGCTCGTCCCGACCCAGCTTGGAGCCGAAGCTGAAGAAACAAACAGAAAGCATATCACGGCACTGGCGGGCCAAACAAATAAGCTTTCGTATTGTTGCTCTCACGCGATCCTTTGAGGCGGCGGCTGCAGGGGTTTCGCACCTCTCCTTCAGGTTGCCTCGCATGTCGCTTTCCCTCGCCAGGCTGCTGAGCTCACGCCCAACCTCTCTCCTCCACTGCTCCATCCTTCGCTCCACCTCTGAACTCAGGTCTGCCCTTTCTCTGTCCTTCTTCCTGAGCTCCCCACGAAGACTCTGCACCTCCTCTGGGGTTAAATCAGAACAAAGTCCAAATATAGTTAATAGTGGCAACAGTTGGGCGCCACGTGCTAATTAGGCGATGCTGTCATGTCATGGTTATGTGGCTTTTTGTGAATACATACTAAGTATCTTTGCACAGTAAAAGAAGCTGCTGTTGCTGCAAAAGTCACAGAAAAAAAGAGGCCCACGTTTCTTCTTCTGCCAGCTACACACGCTGTGTGTGCTTAGAGTCTGTTCTCAGTGACAGAACATAAAACACTCATCATCTATAACCCGCTTGTCACCAGGCAAGAGGTGGGGAGCAGGGAGGAGAAACACACACACACAATTATACCTAAAAAGCAATTTGGAATAACCGATTAACCCCAGCAGATACATTTTTGGACTTTAGTCAACTTTAACAAACTTGTGCTTTAGAAATGATGACAGTTTAACACATTAAGATCTCTCTCTCTCTCTCTCTCTGTGGTTCTACCTCTGGTATAGCTGGGAAGTGCTGAGTAAAACCTTAACAAATGAAGAAGAATAACTTCCTTTCAAAAGTTTAAACACCCCTGTTCTCAATTATTTTTACATTTGTGGTTTCCACTTGTGAAGGTACCCATATAGATACACTCTAGTTACTATTATAATTCTTATATTGCTTCAGGAGAGATGTCTAATGACTTCAAGTTTTCAACTTCTGCTTAATAAAGTGAGTCAATGCATGTCGTATAAACAAGAAGACAATGGCCTCCAGTAGGAGATTCGGGGGGGAGATGTTGTAGATGCAGAAGTGAGATACCTTGCAGAGTCTGGATGTGGAACTGCTGAGACTGTTTCTCCCTCTCCAGGTCATTGAGTTTCACTGAGAAGGACTCGATGAGCTGGAAAGCAAGAGCAGGAAAAACGAAGGCCAGAAATTTGGTTTTTAGGAGAAAAAAAACTAATCTGATGTCAGTTGTGGCAAAAAATAGTTATTACCTTTAGAAAGCAGTTACTTTTCACACAGGTTCATGTTTCTTCAGACGGTTTTGTTACAGCACAAAAAAGTCATAGTTTGAAAACGTCTGGTTGTATTAAATCAGGTAATATTGAAATTAGTTGAATGATCTGAAACATTTAAGTGCGGCAAAACAAACACGAGTAGAAGAAAAGCCAACCCCCCCCCCACACACACACACTTTCAGATTTCTGCTATCAAAACATTGAAAACCATTCATTCGCTTTGTTTCCAGCTCACAATGCCGAGCGACTTTGTGTTGGTCAATCGCATAAAGAAAGAAAAAAAAACACCTGAGGTTTGTGTTTGTAACAGGACGAAACGGACACACACACCTGACTCTGTATCTGGAGCTGCGACTGAATGGCAGCGAGGTCAGTCCACTGCACACCTGGACAGAGCGATGAGGGAGGCCTGTAGGTGGGGAACACAGTGCAGAAAGAAGCAGGAGGGTCCCAGTGTGAATTTAACCCTCTCTCCTTTACTGCAAATGGGAAGCAAAGGTAAAACAAAGTCATCTGAAATGATTTTGCTACAGTTTGAATAAAAGGAAGCGAAGCAAAGAGGCGGGAACTTCCTTATTCAATCCAAAAATAATTCAACCTGCCTTCTGCTCCTTTAGGAAGTTTCCCAGCAGAGGTCAGTCTTTCCTGTTGACACACAACAACTATTCAGCAAGGGGGACAACAAAACTCTCACTTGATTTTCATGGATGTCGCCTCAAGGACCCACTAGGCATTTTAAAACTAAGTTGGCTTGGAGGATTTGAAGCGGCTCTACTGCCACCTGCTGTTTTTGTCGCTAAAATTGTAAATTAGAAGTCAAGTTAAACTTGTCTATAATGCACATTTCATTCGACAAATGGAGACTCGATGTGCTAGGAAAGAAAAGTAGAATAAAAACGACTGCTGAACAAAAGATACCTGAAAAACATAAATTGAAGGAAGTGAAGATAGTTTAATAATAAGAAGAAAAGTATGCCTAACTAAAATTTTTGAGTATATTTTGAGTTCACTTTAAAGGCTAAAATCCTAGAAATTGATCTAAAGTGCGGTGAAAGAGAATTTCAGAGGACAGGAGCAGAATGACTGGAAAAACAAGAGCAGATCTAGAGTTTATTCTGGGTTTAATGAGAAAATGCTTTTTTGGAAGACCTCAAAATCCAAATAAATAAATGGTATGAATCAGCTTTTCTAAGTCAGGTTGAGGTAGAAGGGATCTGACTTTGGATGTGATTCTAGGGTGATCAAATTCAGACCTGGATGTATTTCATAAAATTAAGGTCACAATCAGAAGTGACACCCAGGCTTTTAACATGCTCACAAGTTAAACCAACTAAGGATTCAGATGGTTTTGTTTTTTTCAGATTATCCAGGTTTAGACTTTAGAAACTTGACATCAGTGTTAAATATTCAACAAGATTGCTTACAAGGTTACCGTTGTATCCATTAACATATATACACAGCTGTGTGTCATTAAAATCAAGAAAAAATTAAAGAGAAACAAGAATACATCCTTGTGGGAAACTGTGAGAAACATGATTTGCTTGGATTCAAAGTTACCAATAAAAACAAAAAATGTTGTACCAGTAAAATATGAAGACAACCAATTGAGAACAAAACCATTCAAACTGAGTTGATGTTCAAGGGTACAAAATGATCAACGGTATCGAAAGCGGCATTAAGATAAAAAAAAATTCTAACAATGATCAAAACTAATTTTCAAGTTATGCTATTGTAACCAGGGCTCTTTTTGTGACGTGGTTGGTTCTAAACCCAGACTTATACGTATCAATCAAGTTGTTTTGGATTAAATATATGTAAGTAGATGACGATAAGCATTCTTTTCAAGAAAATGGTAGAATAGGAATTGGTCTGCAATCATCCAGGAGAAATGTGTGTTCTTCCTCGAAAGTGGCGTTACAATAGCCGGACTGAGAGCAGAAGCAAAACTAGTTAAAAAGTCATGGAGAATCCTTGAATGTACTACTCACCCTCATCTTAGCGACGCTGCCGTCGGCTACAGACAGAATGGAGTTCAACTGACTGTCCCAGTTCATATCCTGAAATGGAAGCAGAAAGTCAAACATCACATGTAATTAGTCAAATTGATCATTGATCAGAATCCTTAAGGTTTTTCTAGCAATAATAGAAGTGGAGCTACAGTAGTGGAGTAACCTGAGACCCAATTTGTAGCAGCTCTGTGATGCAACAGCTGAGTTAGGCTTCCTGACACTGTAAGGAGGATAATGTTGCAAAAGCTTTTGCAACTTAAAGTTGAAATCCAAGATCCTGGATATTCAAGCTGTCTAATAATGTGATGGACTTCGCAGAAATATTTACTGGGTCATGGTTAAATAAAGTTTTAAAACTGAATTTCGGTGTTACTTTAATCAAACTCTTACTCCAACAACAGAAGAGGCAGAAATTCACAAACAAATCTCTAATAAATTAGTTGTAATAAATTAGCTCTGTAGAAACAGGCGTTTATTTTTAATGTGACTGTAGTTTATGCATAACAAACGCATGTAATTATTGATCAATTAGATACATTTTAACTACATTTTACTGTCTTATAAAGACAATAAGTTGGAGGCTCATTTATTTCACAGCGGTTGGAAAATAACGGCAGCTCCGCTTTAAATGTGGTCTGAAATCTGCTACATTGTTACACACGTAACATGACACATTTAATAGAAATATATAAAAACAGGTAAGACGCAATGCAATAACATACAATAGCGTCTATCTTTTATTTATTTTTCTATTTTTACCTCAACTGGGGATCCAACTCTTAGCTATGGGGTTCGGTGCTCCTCTGCCCGCCGAAATTATTCGCTACGTGAGCAACATGAAGATAAAAGTCAAAGTGGCAGAGCAGTTAGTCTAACTACGACTCCACAGAACAGACACAATCCTCTCGTTCTCCCAGGTTCACTCTTCTTCGTTTTTCTTCTATGTTTGCGTTTTCATACTACAGTGTCATTTCTATCTTTATACCGCCACCTACTGTACCGGAGTATGCAAGGCAGACACATAAAATACCAATAGCTGTAGCCCAATTCTGACTAGAAATGTTTCTTCCTTTATGCATTTTCTGTGTTTCAGTTAAATGTGTGTCATGGATACTTACTAAACACACATTCATATGTATTTTCTACGGTGGCCGAGAGGTGCAAAGCAATACCAAATTACAAAATCACTACAACATTAACGAAAACACAACCACATT
>CAEGAF010111459.1:0-10404 GCA_903067075.1 Micropoecilia bifurca
CAGGTCAGGGTCAAAGGTCAGAACTACCAATTAGAGGTCAGGGTCAAAGGTCAGAACCACCAACTACAGGTCAGGGTTATAGGTCAAAACCACCAACTAGAGGTCAGGGTCAAAGGTCAGAACCACCAACTACAGGTCAGGGTCAAAGGTCAAAGCCACCAACAAGAGGTCAGGGTCAAAGGTCAGAACCACCAACTACAGGTCAGGGTCAAAGGTCAAAGCCACCAACAAGAGGTCAGGGTTATAGGTCAAAACCACTAGCTACAGTCCAGGGTCAAAGGTCAAAACCACTAGCTACAGGCCAAGGTCAAAGGTCATAACCATCAGCTACATGCCAGGGTTAAAGGTCAAAACCACCAGCTACAGGTCAGGGTCAAAGGTCAAGACCACTAGTTACAGTTCAGGGTCAAAGGTCAAAACCACCAGCTACAGGCCAGGGTCAAAGGTCAGTCAGATAGCAGGGGAACAGCTGTCTGTCTGTCTAAGTTAGAACCAGGTATTTCTGAGCGGATCTACTTGTGGTTCTGGGCATCAAACCTGCGGACGGCGTAGACCCGCTGGTCCAGACCCGTTAGTGGTTCTGGCCCGGTTCTGGTTCTGACCCGGTTCTGGCCCGCAGGTCGTTCGAGCCCATCCTGCGGCTGCTGCCCCAGGGCGTCGCCCCCGTCAGCCAGCACTGGGCCACCTGGGCTCTCTACAACCTGGTGTCCGTTTACCGTGAGTACGACCCGCGCCGCTGCCGCCGCCGCCGTGCATTCTGGGTAACCGCCGCTGACGCTCCGCCGTCTGTTCCCGTCTGCAGCCGGTAAATACTGTCCGCTGCTGATCAAGGAGGGCGGCGTCGGCCTCCTGGAGACGGTTCTGCAGCTGGACAGCTCCCAGCCGGAGACCAAGGACATGGCCAGGTGAGACAACAGAGAATCGGAGAAACTTCACTCCTGTTACAGCGACGGGAACCAAGCCGCATCCACAGCCAGGGGTTGAGTGGAAACACTGGGTTTATAACACGGCCATTAAAGATTCAGTAAGACAGTTTGATGCTGCAGGGCGGGTCTTTATCTGTCATCAGCCAATCAGAAGCCGGCTTTGGTAAACGGAGCCGTGTGACTCTAAAGAGGCAAAAAGAATGAGACGGTTCTGGGAAGTCAGAGAAACAGGTTTAAACCAAACCTGACATGAATTTCATCGTTATGTTTTCATGCACATTTTGCAGAAACTTGATGTGGTCAGGAGGGTTTTTGCGCCTCCTGTTGGTGGGTTTAGTTAATGACTGAACATTTCCTGTTTATTCCAGCCAAACCATCTGGTCCAATTGGATCCGGTCCGGTTCGATCGGTCCGGTCCACTCAGGTCTGGTCGGTCCGGTCCGGTCCAGTCGGGTCCGATCAGGTTGGGTCTGGTCCGGTTGGGTCGGGTCAGGTTAGATCCCGTCGGTCTGGTCCGGTCCGGTTTGATCGGTCTGGTCGGGTCCAGCTGGGTCTAATTAGATTCGGTCCGGTCTAGCCGTCCGGTCCGGTCTGGTCGGGTCCAGCTGGGTCCGGTCTGGTCGGTCTGGTCCGATTGGATCTGGTCCAATTGGATCCGGTCCGGTCTGGTCGGTCTGGTCCGATTGGATCTGGTCCAATTGGATCTGGTCCGGTCTGGTTGGTCCGGTTGGGTCTGGTCCAATTAGATCCGGTCCGGTTGGGTCTGGTCCAGTTAGATCCGGTCCGGTTGGTCTGGTCGGTCCGGTTGGGTCTGGTCCAGTTAGATCCGGTCCGGTTGGGTCTGGTCCAGTTAGATCCGGTCCGGTTGGTCTGGTTGGTCCGGTTGGGTCTGGTCCAGTTAGATCCGGTCCGGTTGGTCTGGTTGGTCCGGTTGGGTCTGGTCCAGTTAGATCCGGTCCGGTTGGTCTGGTTGGTCCGGTTGGGTCTGGTCCAGTTAGATCCGGTCCGGTTGGTCTGGTCGGTCCGGTTGGGTCTGGTCTAATTAGATCCGGTCCGGTTGGTCTGGTCGGTCCGGTTGGGTCTGGTCTAATTAGATCCGGTCCGGTCTGGTCAGTCCGGTTGGGTCTGGTCCAATTGGATCCGGTCCGGTTGGTCTGGTCGGTCCAGTTGGGTCTGGTCCAATTAGATCCGGTCCGGTTGGGTCTGGTCCAGTTAGATCCGGTCCAGTTGGTCTGGTCGGTCCGGTTGGGTCTGGTCTAATTAGATCCGGTCCGGTTGGTCTGGTCGGTCCAGTTGGGTCTGGTCCAGTTAGATCCGGTCTAGTTGGTCCGGTCCGGTCCGGTCCAGTTGGGTCTAATTAGATCCGGTCCGGTTGGGTCCGGTCTGGTCATCCGGTCCGGTCTGGTTGGTCTGGTCCAATTGGATCTGGCCTGGTCAGGTTGGGTCCGGTCTGGTCAGTCCAGTCTGGTTGGGTCTGTTCTGGCCGTCCGGTCCGGTCTTGTCCGGTTGGGTCCAGTCCGGTTGGGTCCGGTCCGTCTGATCCGGTCCAGTCCAGTCCGGTTTGATTCGCTCCAAACCAGCAGACAGAAACTAAAACACGTTTTACTTGTTTCCTGTTTTTCGCTTCGTTTCTAAAGTTTGTTTGGTTTCCTTGGAGGTCCGGTCCGGTCTGATCGGTCCGGTCCGGTCCGGTCCGGTCCGGTCCGGTCCTCCTCTGACTCTGGCGCCCCCTGCTGTCTCCAGGAAGGTGATGGAGCAGTGTGAGAACTTCCAGGAGGATCCGATGGAGACCAACAACGGCCAGCAGGAGGCCAACTACGGCCAGAGAGGCTGACCCAGAACCAGAACCAGAACCAGAACTCCCCGTCTGCAGCGGGTCCAGAACCGGCTGGTTCTGCTTCTTCCACCGTTTCCTCTTGTTTCGTAGAGCAGAGCGAGTTCTGGACCCGAACGGACGGATCTTTGAGCCGCCATGTTGGATCTGAGTGTGTGTGTGTGTGTGTGTGTGTGTGTGTGTGACCCGGTCCGGTCCGGTCCGGTCCGGCGCTGGACTCGTTGTTAAATATGTAAATATTCAGTGTGGGTTTATCTTTTACTGTGTGGATGTTTTATAAACGGCTGTAAAAACTCAAGACTCACCATATTTAAACGGAAACGACCTGCTGTCGACCCAGACCAGCAGCCCTGGACAGAACCGGAACCAACGGAACCGGAACCAGTTAAACCAACGGAACCAGAACCAGTTAAACCAACGGAACCAGAACCAGTTAAACCAACGGAACCAGAACCAGTTAGACCAATGGAACCAGAACCAGTTAAACCAACGGAACCAGAACCAGTTAAACCAGTTAAACCAATGGAACCAGAACCAGTTAAACCAACGGAACCGGAACCAGTTAAACCAATGGAACCGGAACCAGTTAAACCAATGGAACCAGAACCAGTTAAACCAATGGAACCGGAACCAGTTAAACCAATGGAACCAGAACCAGTTAAACCAATGGAACCGGAACCAGTTAAACCAATGGAACCAGAACCAGTTAAACCAACGGAACCAGAACCAGTTAAACCAACGGAACCGGTTAAACCAGTTAAATCAATGGAACCGGAACCAGTTAAACCAATGGAACCGGAACCAGTTAAATTAACGGAACCAGAACCAGTTAAACCAATGGAACCGGTTAAACCAATGGAACCGGAACCAGTTAAACCAATGGAACTGGAACCAGTTAAACCAATGGAACCGGAACCAGTTAAACCAATGGAACCAGAACCGGAACCAGTTAAACCAATGGAACTGGAACCAGTTAAACCAACGGAACCAGAACCAGTTAAACCAATGGAACCGGAACCAGTTAAACCAGTTAAACCAATGGAACCAGAACCAGTTAAACCAACGGAACCGGAACCAGTTTAAACAACCGGAACTAGTTAGAGAACGGTTAACCAGTTAAAACAACCAGAACCGGAACCAGTTAAACAAACGGACCAGAACCAGTTAAACCAATGGAACTGGAACCAGGTAAACAACTGGAACCAGTTAAACGAATGGAACTACTTAGAGGACTGTGAACCAGTTAAAACAATCAGAACCAGAACTGGAACTAGTTAAAACAACCAGAACCAGTTAAAACTACCAGAACCGGAACCAGTTAAACAACTGGAACCAGTTAAACCAATGAAACCAGTCGGAGGACTGTGAACCAGTTGAATCTCCTGAACCAGTTAACTCACCAGTTGGACGACCTTGGACCAGTGACCCAGAATGACTCGGTTCCGGTTCCGGTTTCCTTTCTCTCCCTTCCTGTTCGTCTCTGACGGGCGGAGAAGAAGAAACTGCCGAGTCGTCCTGAAAAACGCCGAGTCACTGGTTGCCATGGTGATTCTGGGCTGATTCATAGGCTGGACCATCGGGTCCGGTTGGTCCAGAACCAGTCGGAGCGGGCGGGGCTCTCTGGGCTCCGATTGGTCAGAAACCAGGAAGTGCTGGATGGAAGGAGGCCTGTGATTGGACGGAGGAACTGGGTGTTCAACCGGGTCAGAACCGTCGTCGCTCTGAGCTGGAAAACGGGTCGGACAGACTAACTGTGGCCCGGTTCTGATGGTTCTGATGGTTCTGGACCGGCTGAGGGACAGAAGTCCAATCAGAACCGGGTCCCTCATTAAAATCATGTTCACATCTGTAGTTTGGAAACCCGTTTGGGCCTCTGAGTGCTGGTTCTGACCCAAACGGACCCGGTTCAGGCCTTCGCTCTTAGAAAGACAGCTGGCATGTCTGAATAATCCAGAATATCTGGGATTATTCCGCAGATTAATGTGAGATAATAATGTTAACGCAGTCAGAACCGGTGGTCCGGTTCTCAGACGCTCCTCCATCTTGGTCCGGTTGAGTCTCCTCCTGGTTCTGATGGACGTTTCTCTCCGACTGTCCTGGTTTCGGTTCTGTTATCGATCTGATCAGGTTCTGATTCCCGTGTGAACAGGAAACTGGACCGTTTGTGGTTATTTATGGGTTCTGGTTTCATCCCGTTTCTGTTGTCGTCGGTCCAAACGAGAAACAAACGGTTCCGTTTCTGTTGATCTCAGTAGCTTCATGAATTTAATGTAAAAAAAAAAATATGAATAAGCAATAAACATGGAGTGGTTAAACGAGCCTCCGCTTTTTTCTTACTATGTTCATCTAACGGCCGCTAGATGGCAGCAGAGACGGCCATGTTTCTAACTCCGATATTAGAATCTATGGAAAACCATTGCTACCATGAAAAAGCTAAACAGGAAGTCATAATTTTGACTTTCAAAGTCATAATTATGACTTTAATAAATCTCATAATTATGACTTTAAATCCCATAATTATGACTGAAAGTCAAAATTATGATTTTGAAAGTCAAAATTATGACTTTGAAAGTCAAAATTATGACTAAATCTCATAATTTGGACTGAAAGTCCAAATTATGACTTTAAATCTCATAATTATGACTTTAAATCCCATAATTATGATTTTGAAAGTCGAAATTATGACTTGGAAATTCGAAATTATGACTTCAAATCTCATAATTATGACTAAATCTCATAATTATGACTGAAAGTCAAAATTATGACTTTGAAAGTCAAAGTTATGACTTGGAAAGTGGAAATTGTGACTTTAAATCTCATAATTATGACAAAGTCAAAAATATGATTTTGAAAGTCGAAATTATGACATTAAATCTCATCATTATGACTTTGAAAGTCGAAATTATGACTAAATCTCATAACTATGACTGAAATTCGAAATTATGATTTTGAAAGTCAAAATTATAACATTAAATCTCATAATTATGACTGAAAGTCGAAATTATGACTAAATCTCATAACTATGACTGAAATTCGAAATTATGATTTTGAAAGTCGAAATTATAACATTAAATCTCATAATTATGACTGAAAGTCGAAATTATGACTTTAAATCTCATAATTATGACTGAAGGTCGAAATTATGACTTCCTGTTTAGCCTTTTTTTCATGGCAGCAATGGGCTTCCATAGAATCCAGTTAAAAGACACATTTATTAATCATCTTCTACGTCACAAACAATGGCTGCCGCCTGTAGGAAGGCAGCGGCCATTATCAAAACAACGGCATCGAAGAAGAATAAAAAAACAAAACACAGAAAAACCGAGCGCGGCGTCACGCTCGGTTTGTCCCTCGCGGCTCGCCGTAGCTCGGCTCGCTCAGCCGGAGAAGCCGGAAGTTCCTGCGCGCTTCGCTTCCCGGAGTCCAGCGATTCATTCCCGTTTCTGGGGAGAGAAAGGCTGAAAGGGAGCCGCGTCACCTGCCAACATGTCTACCGCCTACAGGAACAGGTGAGTCTCTGCTCAGGTGAGAGACACGTGACCGGTTAGCCGGAGCTAACAGCTAACAGGCTAGCCAAACAAAGGCTGACTTCACGTTCAGCACGCAGTTAACTTCATCTGACACGTTGTTATTATTACAGCCGACTTTATGTCCGCTTAGATCGTCTCACTTTAAGAGGTTTAATGTTTATAAATCGTTTTTTATAGTTTGAGTCGGTTAGCTTTGTCTGTTTAGCCACGTTAGCTCCCTGCTAGCAGGTCAGCTGACTGCTTCGGCTGCTGACGTCATCGGAAACAAACACGAGCGAAAACAGCTGCTAAAAAATAAACAGCTGCAAAAAAACATTAAACAGCTGCAAAAAAAACATGAAACAGCTGCAAAAAAACATGAAACAGCTGCTAAAAAACATGAAACAGCTGCTAAAAAACATTAAACATCTGCTAAAAAACATTAAATATCTGCTAAAAAACATTAAACATCTGCAAAAAAACATGAAACAGCTGCTAAAAAACATGAAACAGCTGCTAAAAAACATGAAACAGCTGCTAAAAAACATTAAACATCTGCAAAAAAACATGAAACAGCTGCTAAAAAACATGAAACAGCTGCAAAAAAACATGAAACAGCTGCAAAAAAACATGAAACATCTGCTAAAAACAAACATCTGCAAAAAAACATTAAGCAGCTGCTAAAAACATAGAACAGCAGCTAAAAAACATGAAACAGATACTAAAAAATATAAAACAGCAGCTAAAAACAAACAGCTGCTAAAAATAAGGTAATTATCTGCTGGTTGAGCATTAAATCTCCTTCCTGGTGTTTTTTCATGTCGTCATGAAGAATCACAACATTTCAATCTGCTTGACCTCTGACCCCAGATTGTGTGGTCACCATGGTAACGTCATCCGGTGCCTCCTCGTTTCTCCAGGATCCAGGAGTTCAGGTCGGCGCTGGCGGAGGAAAACATCGACCTGACGACCCTCAGGGAGCTGAGCTTCAGCGGTAACCTTTGACCTTTGACCTCCGGACGGACGCTGTGCTGCGATTGGTTCAATCTGACTCTGGTTGCTTCCCCTCAGGAATCCCTCATGAGGAAGGACTGCGCTCACTGTGCTGGAAGGTGAGGGGAACGGGCCAGAACCGGGCCGGAACCGGGTCCAAAACTGGGCCAGAACCGGGACAGAAGCCGACCAGAACCGGGCCAAAACCGGGCGAAAACCGGGTCCAAAACTGGGCCGGAACCGGGCCAGAACTGGGTCAGAACCGGGCCAAAACCGGGCGAAAACCGGGTCCAAAACTGGGCCGGAACCGGGCCAGAACTGGGTCAGAACTAGGCCAAAACCGGGCCAAAACCGGGTCCAAAACTGGGTCAGAACCGGTCCAGAACCGGGTCAGAAGCGGACCAGAACCGGGCCAAAACTGGGCCAAAACCGGGTCCAAAACTGGGCCGGAACCGGGCCAAAACCGGGTCCAAAACTGGGCCGGAACCGGGCCAGAACTGGGTCAGAACTGGGCCAAAATTGGGCCAGAACCGGACCAGAATCGGGCCAGAACTGGGCCAGAACCAGGCAAGAACTGGGCTGGAACCGGACCAGAACTGGTCCAGAACCGGGTCATAACTGGACCAGAACCGGGCCAGAACTGGTCCAGAACCAGGCAAGAACCGGGTTGGAACCGGACCAGAACTGGACCAGAACCGGGTCATAACTGGGCTGGAACCGGACCATAACTGGGCTGGAACCGGACCAGAACTGGACCAGAACTGGGCCAGAACCGGGTCATAACTGGGCTGGAACCGGACCATAACTGGGCTGGAACCGGACCAGAACTGGTCCAGAACCGGGCCAGAACTGGACCAGAACCGGGCCAGAACCAGGCAAGAACCGGGCTGGAACCGGACCAGAACTGGACCAGAACCGGGCCAGAACCAGGCAAGAACCGGGCTGGAACTGGACCAGAACTGGACCAGAACCGGGTCATAACTGGGCTGGAACCGGACCAGAACTGGTCCAGAACTGGACCAGAACTGGGCCAGAACTGGTCCAGAACTGGTCCAAAACTGGACCAGAACCGGGCCAGAACCAGGCAAGAACCGGGCAAGAACCGGGCTGGAACCGGACCAGAACTGGACCAGAACCGGGTCATAACTGGGCTGGAACCGGACCATAACTGGGCTGGAACCGGACCAGAACTGGTCCAGAACTGGACCAGAACCGGGCCAGAACCAGGCAAGAACCGGGCTGGAACCGGACCAGAACTGGACCAGAGCTTCCTGTGTCTCTGTTGTATTTGCTGACTCGGTTCGTTGATCCTCCAGATTCTGCTGAACTACCTGCCTCTGGATCAGACGCGTTGGGATTCCTTCCTGAAGAAGCAGAGGTAGGAGAACCGGACCGAACCGAACAGAACCGAACCGGCCCGGTCCGATCCTCTGTCCCGTCTCCACAGACAGGTTTACTCCCAGTTCCTCAGAGAGATGATCATCCAGCCTGGCATCGCCAAGGCCAACCTGGGCCTGTCCAGAGCCGACGTCACGCTGGAGGACCACGTAAGTACCGACCCGGTTCCGGTTCTGACTGGGCGGGACGGCCCAGTCGGAACCGGCTCTCCTGCCGTCGCAGCCGCTCAACCCGAACCCGGACAGCCGCTGGAACACCTACTTCAAGGACAACGAGATCCTGCTGCAGATCGACAAGGACGTCAGGTAGGTACCCTGGACCCGGTTCTGGACCCGGTTCTGGACCCGGCTCTGGGCCCGGCTCTGACCCGGGTCGGCTCTGGTCCGCAGGCGGCTCTACCCGGACATGGCCTTCTTCCAGCGGCCCACCGACTATCCCTGCCAGCTGATCCTGGACCCGCAGAACGAGTACGAGACGCTGCGGCGCCGCGTGGAGCAAACCACCCTGAAGGCCCAAACCGTGGACCGGAACCGGAGCGGAGTCACCAACGTGAGCCGGCAGGGGGCGCCGCTGGGCCGGCCAATCAGCAGGGGGCGCCGCTGGGCCGGCCAATCAGCAGGGGGCGCCGCTGGGCCGGCCAATCAGCAGGGCACAGGCTTTGAAAAGAGGGACAACAGGGGTTTTAATTTTGTTATTTCTCAAATTTATGTATGGAAATATGTCAAATAATGTTTTGGAAATGTAAAGATGCTGAGCTACAGGCTCACAGTTGCAACATTTTATTTTAAAATTTACATTTTTATCGACCCGATCCAGAATGTTGTCATCAAAATCTGAGAAAAATACATAAAAAATAACTTTTAATGACCCTGTTAGTGATATTTAACTCTAAACCTTTGGAAAAAATAAATAGAAGATATTTTATATGTACATATAAAAAATATAATAAATAGAAGAAGTTCATTTTGGTTTAGTTCAGTTTGGTTCAGTTCAGTTTAGTTCAATTTGGTTCACTTTAGTTCAGTTCAGTTTGGTTCAGTTTAGTTCAGTTCAGTTTGGTTCAGTTCAATTTAGTTCATTTTGGTTTAGTTCATTTTGGTTCAGTTCAGTTTGGTTCAGTTCAATTTAGTTCATTTTGGTTCAGTTTAGTTCAATTTGGTTCAGTTCAATTTAGTTCATTTTTGTTTTAGTTCAGTTTAGTTCAATTTGGTACAGTTTGGTTTAGTTCATTTTGGTTCAGTTCTGTTTGGTTTAGTTCATTTTGGTTCAGTTCGGTTCAGTTCAGTTCAGTGCATTTTGGTTCGGTTCAGTTTGGTTCAGTTCAATTTAATTCAGTTTGGTTCAGTTTAGTTCAGTTCATATTGGTTCAGTTCAGTTTGGTTCAGTTCAGTTTGGCTCAGTTCGATTTAATTCATTTCAGTTCCGTTCATATTGGTTCAGTCTGGTCCATTTAAAAGCTGGGGGAACCTCCACCCTGACCCTGAACCTCCACCTGAACCTCCCCCCTGATCCTGAACCTCCACCCTGACCCTGAACCTCCACCTGAACCTCCCCCCTGACCCTGAACCTCCACCCTGACCCTGAACCTTCCCCCTGACCCTGAACCTTCCCCCTGACCCTGAACCTTCCCCCTGACCCTGAACCTTCCCCCTGACCCTGAACCTCCACCCTGACCCTGAACCTTCCCCCTGACCCTGAACCTTCCCCCTGACCCTGAACCTCCACCCTGACCCTGAACCTTCCC
>CAEGAF010111460.1:0-16426 GCA_903067075.1 Micropoecilia bifurca
AGCGTATAAAACAAAAAATATTGTACATGTACAAAAACTTGCAGAATATTTAAAGTAGTTTTAAATCTGGTTGTATTTACTTTTTAAGATATGAAAATAACCTATGAAAGAAGGAAGCTGAGTGTAAACGATGCAGTTTGGATTACCTTTAAATATATTTAGAATGAGCAGTATTATGTAAAATTGACTTTTTTGAGCTTTACATTTTATCAAAATTATACCTGGAGTGTTGCTTTGATTCTTTCATGCATGTTTGAGAAATGTTTTCCATCCAGGTGAACTCTGACCATGTGTTATTACTCACTACATCCGATTCATTCTTGCCGTGTCTGCAATGTCTTCACAGTGAAGATGGGGATGCTGATTGCCACACCACCTGTTGTGCCTGTGAAACGTCTATGTGAGGTTCTGGCCAGTGGCCACTTCACACTGTTGACCTGACAAAGATCTAGTCTGTTCAAAATGTGTCACCTACTGAAATATTATTCCCACTGCAAATATCAAGTGTTTAGACTTGATTTTTGTCAATTTAAAGTCATTGAACTTGCACAGTCATTTATTAGCTTGCATAGCTACATCTTTTTATGTGGACTTCTGTAGTATTAGTGCTTATAATGGTTAATGAAAGACATACAGTGGAGGTTAATATAGCTCTCTATTTTGTTTAATCTCTTTTAGTGCAGTCTGTTTCCATAAATGGGCAGCAGTGGCTCAGGTATTGTTATCTTGAGGGCCCTGCTGGTTCATGGTTCAGTCCACACCCTCATAACTAAACTCTGAGTCAAACTGACAGTCTGCTGGAACTGGAGTGTGAATGAGAATCACTGCTCAGGGTTGAATGTGAAATGTATTCTTTATTTTTACCATTACCCTCCCACCAAGACTGGATAAATTAGGATTATTTGATGTACAAGTGATCCTAATTTACTAACCTTCATACAGCTCTGGAAAAAATTAAGAGACGACTTAAAATGATCAGTTTCTGTGATTTTACTCCTGACAGGTTTATGTTCGAGTAAAATTAACATTGTTCTTTTATTCTATGAACTACTGACATGTCTTATAATGTTTAAAATAAAACATTATATTAACCATCAATACTGATTAATTGTTAATATAAGTTAGAATTACTATATTCCAGGCAAAAAAGTAGTATTTATATGTAGAAAATGAGAAATGGTAAAAAAACAAAAAAGATGCAATGCTTTCAGACCTAAATAATAATAAGTAAACAAGTTCATATTCATTTAGAAACAAGAATACTAATGCTTTATCTTAGGAAGAGTTCAGAAATCAATATTTGGAGGATAACTGAGGTTTTCAATGAGGTTCACTGCAGTAGTTTCAAATTTTTTTCAAAGCTGTATATAAAAAGTACTCCGTCCAAGAATTAAAAATAAAACAAATATACTGTAATAATAATTTATTTACAAGCTAAGACTCTAAATAAATGGCTAAGAGGGACCCAGAAGTTTCCTGAACTCCTGTTGGATACATCTGAAGATGGGCTGGTAGTGGGGTCTGCTTGGCAGCACCAGGTCAATGACCGTCTCATCGTGGTGGACCCCACCAAGCAGATGGAGCGACACCTTTACAGACACAGAGGTGAGGAGCTCGTAGAACTTCACAGAAGAATCAGCTAGAACAACAATGTCACAATCTCCTTTAAGCAAAATGAACTGAGGCAATCTGGAAGCCAAGAAAAATTAAGACTGTCAGTGACAGATTATTAAAAAAAAATAAAAAATTAGGAAACAGATTTCAGGATATTGCTTTAGTTTGTCTCTCACCTGCTCAGCTTGTCGTTGCTGAGCTTCTTCAGTATGTGAACTGGTGACTAGTACAGAAAGTTGTCCTCTCCATTCCTGGCTCTTGTCATGAAAGGTACTCAATTCCTCGCTCTTGCTCATGCTCATAACATTCCACAATGTTGTAGATTCCACTCAGACCTGTCAAGGGAACATATAAAAAAAGCTTAACTGGATTATTAAGGAAGAGCTGAAAAAATCTGTAATGACTAATAAATAAATACTTGTTTCAGGAAATGATTCATTTCTTCAACTTTTTTTTAACATGGGCTTGTTTTCACACAATGTGTAGATAAATGTAATACGTACTGATAACTCTTCATACAGATGAAGCAGTTTCCCGCTGTTTCTTTGAGTCTATGAACAACTCGTCTCTTGCATCAATAAGAAAGAGCGTGGCCAGATGAGCTCCTGCTAAATGACCAATTACAATAATGTTGTCCTATGAAATAAACACAGGGAAGAAGTTTTTGTCAATATTTTTTGTTTTGCCATGGGTGAAGGAAAAAAAAACATAAATAATTTTATAGTTTCATTTTTGTTAGTGGTTCTTGATTTTAATTATTCTGTATTTAGAAGGTCTTACATGTTAAGAGTCTCTTTACTCCCTTATCTACAAACATCAAGAAACAGAAAATATGAGAAAACATAAGAATGAAATTTTACATTAGAAAATAATGATGACTCTTTCATAGAGGAGAGTGTGCTTGCTTTTAAACTGTTTACTAAGGTTTTTTTTATTTTTGTTGCTTTAACCAAAGAACAACAAATAGACCTAATAATAAATGTATAAATTGTAAAAATGTCTGAACATAAGTTGGTGTAGGACCAATGGGATTGATACCATATTTCTAGACACACTGATTGTCTATAGCAATTATAAGTACTAGTTACTATACAACCACTTAATTATTGGCAGGTGAATTTGATTCACAAACCAAATGTTTTTAACATAAAGGAAACCAGCAGAGCTTCAAGTACTATGCCTTCTAGTGGTTCTTTACGCAGCTTTATAGTCCAGAAAAAGCGTTAACTACACACACCGGAACTAAAGATACTCCGTTTGGAGCTGTAACGGAAGTTGTGTGACGTCATGTGAAAAGGGTCAATTACGCACGAAGACATAGAGGCCATCAAATTCCAAAAGTAAAACACAAAAGTCATTAAGTCTGGGCAAAAGCAATAAAACATGTTCTCTGCTTTACCGGATTGGGACAAAGCTAATGTAAATAAGAAATCACTCTGTGTTCATGCTTAACAAAAACACAGAAGATGGACTAGGATGTTGCCGCTATGCTATCTTCCGGTTAGCCTGAAAATAATGAAAAGGACAACTGTAGAAGCTACGGGTATCAAAAAATACGATGCCAGACAAAGACATGCTTTATGTACAACCAGACAACATTGTAACTCATGTAATAACTGCCAAGGGAAGCGTCAACATCCAAAGCACGCTTAAACTTTATACTAATATGCGAACAAAGACTCGAGAGATTTGTCAAGAGTTCTCCTTCTGCTAACTTCCGCTTCGGGTTTCAAGGTCGAAGGATTTTTGTAACAAGCAAATTGAAATTATTTAATATCTGCTTTGTGTCTTGAGGAATTACATAGATGAAAGTGAAATAAAAAAATTACCCTCAGATTCAGCTATCTGCAAAAATATAAGATTTGAAGGAAATGTTGTGTAATTGAGATACAAAGGGAGAGGGAGAGGACTTATCTTGAGCTTGTTTGTACTGGCGCTCCGGAAACAGTTTTTGTGAATAAGAAGAAATCAGGCAATCAAGTTGAAATGCATTTCACATGTTAAAATACCTTCAATATATTTTAATACAAGCTATTTTGTCTGTTTAAAAATTGGCTGGCTCTTAATAATTATACCTCACTTCTCACTAAAGTTTACAAATAAAAGGTGAAAATAATAATAATAAAAAAAAACACACACAGAGAAGAAAAACGTAAAGCCAAGTAAAAGAACAGACTTTTATCCCAAAAACTTAAATTTTTGTTAATTTTTTTTGGTTGGGCTTTCTTGTTTTTCTTTTTCGTTTGCTTGTCTACTGTTTGCTGATTACTGTTTTATTATATAACGTTATTTTAAATGTGCTAAAAATGACACTTGCAAGGAAGTTTGTTTGTACATAGTGTGTTGAATTTAGAAAATGTTTTTCATATGTTGTCATGAAAAAATGCTGGTTGTTTGGAGCTAATAAAAATCAACAATATATTTTACTTTAAAACAATGCAAAAAACAAAGAAACAACCCTTCACCGCCTGAAAAATACCATTCACACCTTGTAGAAAAATGCTATAGGATGACAGATATAGGTATTGTGAGTAAAAGAATGACTTGTAATCATGTGCTCAGGAAATCAGCAGCACATACAGCAAATATTCAGCAGGGGGAGGAAGATCTCCACCATCTGTAATTAAATGTATTTTCCATAAGACATGCCTTCTTTTGATCTCCATAGTTAAAAAAGATAACCTCTTACATTTGTGGAATATTGGGTAACACTCAACTTTGAACCCAAATGATTCAAACTGAATGATTAATTTAAACAAAAATTAACAAAGTAATCAACACTTTGCCAACATGAATCAGAGGTTACAGACATGAGATGCACCAAACCATAGGTGTCCAGCTCCAGTCCTCAAGGCCAGTGTCCTGCCAGGTTTAGATAGGCTTCATCTGCTCTGACACAGCTGATTCAAATGGACTCACCATAAAGCTTTAAAGAGACCTTCTGAAAAGCCATTATTTGATTAAGGTGTTCTGAAATAAGAACTAAAACATGTAGAATGCAGGCTCTGCAGGACTCACCACTTCTAAGCTGTTGGGAATGCTAAAAACAATAGTATTTGAAACAGAAATAAACATTTTAACAGGGATTAATAGTCTTAGGGCTTTATAAATCAGCGCGCACAAGTGAAAAAAAGCACAAAGGGTTTAAGATGTGCTGTCTCTAAGTGGCCTCATTGAGGTAAAGCTGTAAAAATAACTGCAGAAATATTTCCAATTATTACACCTCTTAGTTTCACCAAGGCCCGCCGATCACATCCAAACCTCAGTAAATACGTGAGAAGGACAAAGGTTTCTCTGGATTCAGCACTGCACATTCGTGGAAAGCAGAGAAGTGGATGAGTGGTGCTGACCACACCGAGGGTTTATTATTGTGTTTGGCAACAAGGAGCGGAGGATCCAGCCATGAGTGGGTGTGAGGTTGTTCCTCCATCTGCCACGATGTGGGGAGTCCCAGGTGTTTTTCTTTTTTTTCAAATAAAACCACAGTGGAAATGGACTAATTCTGTGAAAGGCAGCCATTCAGTTGCTAATATGAGCAGAGTCAGCCCCAACTGGAACAATTATGGTGGTAAGAAGTCATAGCTTTTACCTGTTTCCTGTTAAACACTGGAATCTTTCCAGGCAATAAATTTATACATAGCGGTATTAAGATAACACAGTTAAACATGCACCTCAATTTATTCCACGAAGACATGAATTGTGTGTAAACCCAAGTAGTTCTTCATGATCTTGTATTTTGCAGTCAGCTGAAAAATAGCTTGAGCATAAAGGAGCAAAACTCCACTAATGTCAACCTACATTTATGCATTAGTTGCAAAAGAAAGCTGAAAAGCTCTGACAAAATGTCACAGCTTGCTTTTTTTTTTTTTTTGCTTCATGAGCGCTTCAGCCCAATAATTTCTTTAGCGCTGCAGAAAACAAAACTGAACCGCTGCTCTGTATGTTTATCAGCTGGAAAACTTGCCCTCAGGTCATCATAGTAGGATGTGAAAAATCAGTTATGACAGCCGTTTTTTCTACAGTTTTCCAGGCTGAGAAAGGAAATTGATTAAATCACTATGTTCATAAACACTGTTAAAGTTCGTTAGCTGTAAATCTCATCATACACTTTGCAACTTTTCCTAAGCATCTCAGAGTGGATTTTTTTCAATATCGATAGATTACCTTGAATAAAAAGTTACCTGATGAAGTCAAGCCTCTCCACTGCGTTAAAGGTGTAAGTATTTCTAAGAGCTGTACAAATTAACGTCATTTGCAGATAAAACTACATTTTAGAAACTTTACAGATGTCATTAATCTACAATATAAATATTATAGGACCAATGATGGACTTTGAGGAACCCCACAGCTGATTTTCAGTGTTCTCTTTGTCTGACACTATGTCTCTCGTTTTTCTTTGGCAATGAACTTCTCTTATGTGCTGGGAGTGAATGTTGGTTCCTATCTTCTTCCTGCTAGGTGAAACTGGCAGGTGGAGCCTCCAGCTGGGTCCAGACATGAGCAGTCATTCAGAGGAACTGGTTCCCTGGGCCACCTCAGCTTAGCCGTCTTCAGATATCTGTTACCTGCAGAACACTTACTTTGTATTCACCTCATTGCTCCAGTTCTTCAAAGACCTTCATCCTTCAGCTCAATCTTCTCCAGCAATCTAGATTTCCAGATCAACACAAGGTAATTCTGACCAAACTATGATTATTAATGTCAAATGTCTTTTTATTTAATCAACAAATATCCCCAGAATAAATTCTGTATTGTCCAGTGTTGAAGAAACATCTCTGACCAGTTTCATTTGTGTCATTGAGATGGAGCTGTTACTCCTAAAAACAAACTAATTATCACTTAAGGAATGAAATGTATTAAGAAAAAGTATCTTACAATTTTTTAAAAAACTAATTAAGCAAAGAAATTAACTGACAATTGGTTAATAGGTATTTGCTACCATGTTTATAAGCCGTTTCCATTTCATATGGAAATACTTGTTTGGTAAGATTGGTAATATGTCTGAGTTAAATTTCCTCGATTTTGTTTGAATCCGGCATCAATACTAATGAGTTGTCATCAATATTCCCTGGAAGAGCGTAAAACTGCCCTCATCACTAAAATGCAAAAGTTGCACAATAATCACTTCTCTTTTTTCAACCTAAAAAGAAATCATACTGCTTCTAAGGTCATTGGTCATTCTAATGAGATACAATTATAGGAGTCCTCAAATTCAGTTAAATCTTGGTATTTGTGTGCTTTTTACTAGATGGACCAAAGAGCAGACACAGTTTTCCCAGAAAAGGTCCACTCAAACAGATATGGGGTAATTTCCTCATAAAACCAGAGCCATTATAGAAATCCAGATTGCACTTTATCTAATTCCCAGAAAAAGAGTTTTTGTTTTGCGCTTGATAAAGTTTTTTGGGGAGTGTAACTCTGGTTTGGATTACTGAGTATCCTGATAGCCCGGTGCTTGCTGCTTACTGGAGAATTTGCTTCTACTGATAATTTCTTGAGCAAATGAGATCCTTTTTTTTTCTTTAATTTGCAAGATAAGCAACGGTCGATTATCTTACTGGAGTTTTGTTTGCTTAGTGGTTTTTTCACTGCTGGAGTAGATTGTTTAACAAAAAAATAGATAATATAAATTTCAATATTATAATAATTCTTCTCTGTGCATCATATTATGAAATTTATGACACACTTTAGTGTAACAATGCAGGTCAGAAGTGGAGCAGAAATCACATTAACCTGAACGATCCCAGAACTGCATCTGTTTCTAATAGCACGTTAGTTTTGAGCGGTCACTCGATATTTGGTGAACTACAAAAGAGCTTGACTCTTCATAGAGCAGTTTTAAATCAATCGGTAGTCTGCTAGGTCTCTGAATGCTTTTTACAGCCACTTCATCACATGTTTCCGTCTCCCTGGGTATATTAACATATGTATGTTCACCCCATGAACTCATGTTGGAGTGAAACGCTTTTCTTTCCTCTTGGACATTTTGTTCCACTCTGATGCCTGAGATTATTGTTCCAAACATAACATTATTCCTTCATGGCAAACATGTGAGTGGCTCCCGTTTGCTTGCCATTTCTCACCTCAAAGTTTTTATTTTTGAATAATTATGTCTCACCTTCATGAACGTCCCTTAAAACATTTTGTTGATTCATTCAACACACTTTCTATTCAGTTGAAAATACTGCAACTAACTGCAACTTTTTAGTGTTTATCTTTGCAATTTGACGATATGTTTCCTGCATTAATTAGGTCTGTTTACTTCCCCTCTGCTTACCCCCTCGGTGACCCAGTCCCCCTGAACTCCTTAGTGATGCTCGGCCCTGAGCCAGGATCCAAACTTGCTGCTTCTGTGTTCCTTTTCCCCCACTTTCTCCCCTATCTGCTGTCCAGCGCAGCTCTGGACTCGCAGAGGAATTCTGCTCTCGAGACCTCTGGACACAGAGCCATCACTTCCCTTGGACCCCACAAAAATACACGAGGCCGAGGAAGAACAACCCAGGGACAAAGACGGGAGCCATGGAAACTGGCACCAACAACACACCCTCAGTTCAGAATATGTTGGTGTCCGGAATCACACTTCGAGTCCCACCGACGCCAGAAGAGCAGCGAAGGCAGAGGTGTTGGCGTTCAGACTGCTGTGGTTTTTCATTTGGCCCTCTGATTGATTGGAGGGAACAGAGTGGCCATTCTTGTTAAATGCATCTGATGAATGCTAACAAGGCTGTGAAGATGCTCTGGGTTTATTTCTTGAAGAAAAATGTGGGAAAAGTTTGACAAAAGTAAGGTAGTTGGTGGGGGCGTTACATAGCTCTGAACGTGTATGTCTGCGAGTGTTTGTGTGCGTGTGGTTGCGGGTTGAGGGGTTCAGATGGACGGCCTTGTAAATCTTAATTTAGTCGCAGCTCGGTGTGGAGAGGAAGGAGTCCAGTTTCAGTGCTTCATATTTCCTTTAGGTGCTAAATGAACTAACAGAAGCTGCCTGCTAACATGCAGATGGAAGAATTTTCAGACTCTAAAGAGATAGAAGTCTAATGCTGTGGAAGTAAAAATGCATGCAAAGTGGAGAATGTGATTTTTGCATGAAAGCATAAACAGACATGCACTTTTATTTTTTCTTGTTATTTTGTGGAAAGAAAGCCAACTGACTCAACTTCTGTGGAAAGCTTGTAAGTTAGCTGTATGTAATGGGGTCTTGTGAATTCTCCCAGCCTTCACGGAAATACACACAAACTGCTTTAAATCAAAGGCAAACCTAAGTAGGCCAAAACTGACAGTTCACCAGTCTGTGCTACATTTCTAGCATTACGGTTCTTCTATGCTCAAACTACAACTTATCTTGCTGTTGGATTTCACTCTTAGAAAAAAAAGGGTCAGATCTGCCGAACCTGTGTGAAATGTCTCAGTATTCATAAACCAATCCTTCTAAAACCAGACTAACATTTGAGAAGTAGTGAGGATAAAGTTTAATGCAGATTCATTGACTTCTCTTGAACCTCTTCAGACATTTCACAACCACAATGTCAGTTTATTTTATAACTTCCTTTCAATGATATCCCAACAGAAAATCCAGAGCAAGCAATTATCTCTGAAAGCGAGGTAATTTTTCATATTAGTAGAAATGTTACAAAAAAATAAAACGTGTTACTTCCTTTCCACTTCACAAATATACACTATTTAGTATTGGTTTACCATATGAATACCAGTAAGGTGCATATGTTTGTGGTTCTGAGATGACAAAATGTGAAGAGGTAATGGGTTTTAAATGTGTCTGCCATGCACTGTTTTTGTGTCCCATGAATAAACAGTGTTCAAGAAAAACTTCCAGCTGGCTCAATAGTATGCATCTGTTTAGCTGAGAACTGAATACTAATTTGCCCTATTTGAACACAAGTACAACACTGTCTGGCTGAGCCCTGCGAAATGTTGCCGAAAGTGACCTGAATGCCGACCTTGGGAGCTGAGAAATAACTGCATAACTCCCTGCACTGCCCAGAGAGACAACTTGAAAGTGTCCTTCAAACGAATACAGTGTTGTACGAAAAATAAAATGACGTCTTCAGCCTGATTAGAAGCTCAATTTGCCTGTGAAACTAACACCAGGGGTCAAACAGTGCATTTGCTCTCCAGAGGTCAGCTTACGGACAAGCTGTGGTTTCTCCTTCTGGCATGCTCAGATTGCTGCACATCTTCAGCAATCTATTTTTAAAAATGATTCCCTAGCATGACTATTTTGCAAAGGTTTCAGCCTTAGAAATAAATTTAGAAATCCCAAAATATAATTTCATTTAATTAATATAATTACTCATGTATTTAGACACTTTGACTATATCCATCCATCCAGATTCTTACACCCTTGGTAGGGGTGTTGGTGCCTCCAGCGAGACATTTCAGGCGAGAGGCAGAGTTCACCCTGGACAGGTTGTCAGTCCATCGCCGACTTCGACTATAGTATTTCTTAAAATGTCACTGCTTATTTTACCTGCTGCTCTCCAGTGTATTCTCTAAGCAGTCCTGTGGGTGAAACAATTCCCTGGTAACCTGAACGGTTCACTCTTTCACTATTGAGTCCAGTCAAACAAGCTCCGGAGCTGCGGAAAAAGAAATCATGGGAAACCAGTACTGCCTGGTTAAACCACTACTTCCTGTTTGAACGTTCCTCCCTGGTTGTGCCACTAGTCACCATCCTGTCATCCTGTTTCTTCTGCAAAGTCTGACCACAAAGCTACCCCCAAAGAGCACTGTCAACAAAAAAACTTTTACATTTTACTACACAAAAGTAGCATGAGGAACAGATGTAACCAAAGCATACAAGCACAGACGTAGGTTGTACAATACGAAGGCTAGGCTATAGGAAGACTAAAGTTCAGATTCAGTCTTCAAGAAGACTTTATATCTGCCCTACAGACAATAACTGGGTGCTAATTCCTCGGTAGAAAAGGGTGATAACTGAAAGTTTTTCCTATCATTCAATGCTGCCTCCATTTGACTGTTGGCATGAGATTTCCAAAACCCAAAGATCATACATCAGAGTGTAGGTATGCTGATAACTATCTGACATCCTGATTACCATTCTTCTTTCTTGTTCTAAACCTGGTGATCATTTCTAAAACTTAGCTTGTTTCAAAAACCATCAAGACAGAAGTGGTCAAATAAAAGTCAGACAAAATTATTTGGTGATTGTTTGGCAACATCTGTCTTTAATAGACAGTTTGTAAGGCGTGTGAGATCTAACACCCCTTTCACAGCCATCCAAGAATCTGAACCAGTCTTAAACTTTTTTAATGGTTCACACTCACGCACCAGCTTTGGGGCAAACACGGGATATCTAGAGTGTGGTATGTGTAATTTAGATCCTTCAGTTTGCTTTTCTTTTCTTTTGAGGGCAGCTTCCAGCTACGATAATTCTTTTCACAACATTAAATGCTATCAAATACCATAGTCCTGGAATACAATCATTCTTTCTCGGAGCAAGATCATATGGTTCATTTAATTTATTTGTTTTTTATTCATTTCTATATTTTAAACCCTAACAGAATATTCCAGGCATTGAATGAGAAACTGTTCAATGGTGCTTTGAATCTGTCCCAAAGCTAATTGTTTAAGACTGAACTTTTTTTCTGCAGATTCCAGACAAACCCCCATGGGAACAAACACATCAAGTGTCTGCAGGCGAAAAGTTAATGACTCAACTGTGCTGTCTGATATAAATTTCTATGGAGAAGGGTGAGAAAAAAGACAGCAGCAACATTTCCCAAACTGACCTCAGCCTCAGGCATGCTGACATTTCCAGGAGGGTCATGGGATTCACCCTCAACAGAGAGGAGCCCCGTGTCTTTGTTGTAATAAAATCCCCAGAACTGAATAAAATAATAAGAAAATATAACTTTAAGAAATAAAACAACCAAACAAAGGTGAAGACACAAAAAGGGTAGAGCAGTTACATGTTGACTGTCAAAAAACACGAAAGGCATCTGAAAGACAGTTTTATTGGTTTGAGTGGCCTTTATTTGAGAGTGGCCAGACAGGAAAGTGGCTAACAAAAGATGGAGGAGGGGGCAAAGGTCATCAGGCCAGGACATGAACCTGTAGCGGTCGCTTTGAGGAATAAGGCCTCCATACATGGGTTGTATTTTACCCCTATGCCACCACAGCACCCATGTGAAGATTTCTGAGTAAATTTACATTTTTTGAAAGCCAGGTAGCCTCTGCAGGTTGCAGGTAGATGCTAGTCTTTAAAACAGAATAGCCATTCATCCGACACAGAGGTAGATTGGCCTTGAAGCACAAAGAGGCATACCAGAAAGTCCCCATGCCAAAAAGGCACAGGCAGAAACACAGGGCACCACTAACACCTCACCAAGTCCAGAGTCTGGTCCTCTTGGGGGCTAGGAACCCACTCAAGCCCCCGGTATAGCGAGACCACCCAGCACCCAGTAGGGGCCTCCTTCACCCCCAGAGGCTCCATCCAGAAATCAGAAAGACAAAGGGCAGCATGGCATTGCTGGTGAAACAGCCCCAGGAAGTCCAAGTGGAAGGGACCCCCACCAGAGCACAACCTTAGGGCCGCCAGCCAGGAACACACCGTGCCACAGCACAAACAAAACCACAACGAGTTAGGCTACTTCCTGCCAGCAACACTGTCTGATCCCGCAAGGTGATCTTCACCTCACCAAACCCTTCAGAAAGTTAAAATTATGTCAAACCTAATCAACAATCATATGAGTAAAAACAAACTGAATCCATGCTTCTTGGTTGTGTTTGTGACAAATCCAGAAATATTTTCATGATCACCCGTTTAGTAACAAAAAAATCTGTTTTTTAAGGGCAAACCCTGACATTTAACAGAGAAATAAACTGAGATTAACACCCAGTAAGATATTGCGTAAGGCCATTGCAAAAGCCTTTAACAAAGGCAAAGTGTTTAATAAGATAAGTAAACTCACTGTTAACACATTTTCTAGCAGTTTCTCACAGCCTTTCTGACCATTTATGCAATATCACTGACCAAATGTTATAGCAGGATTTTGTAGCATTTAGCCACATTGTGCTGGACATTTCAGAAACTTTGCCTGAAATATTCAGGTTTTATGACCCAGAGCAGGATAAAGAGGGATTGTGTGTGGACGTTTATGTTCTGTCTGCATAGATATCTTATTTTTATATTCTCAAGATATTATCTGAGCAAAAAAAAGAAGAAAACTGGATGATAACTTTTATGCATATGCATGTATTTTTCTAGGTGATCAAGCAGTCACAATATGTAATGGGATTTTGCTAACAAGTTAAAATCTAACAAAAAAGAAGAAGCAGGAGGCCTGGAAATGAACAGGAATATACAAACAGTAAATTTATTCATGTGCTAAAGTCCAACACCCCATAAAAACACTGGGTGTTTACGTTTTCAAGCTATTTAACACTCCTCTTGTGTAAATGCTCTCATAATATTCTCCTCTGTGCCTGTTTTATGATGAGAAAAGGTCAGATGAAAAGCTGCAATGCGAAACAGTTTAGAAAAGGAAAATCACAGAAAGTAAAATAAGTACTGAGAATTTTCCAAATGCCATTATTGAATTTAGCTGAGGACAGATGAGTCCGTCCATCGTCTGTCCAAGGTCAGAAGGGGTTGGTGTCTCTCTCCAGAGGTCATTGAGAAAGAGGTGGGGGACACCCTGGACAGGTTGTTTAAATTTCTGTTTCTGGATTCAGTTTTATGTGTTTGGATTTGTAATTGGAATCAGTTCTTGTAAAATTTCCTTTTTTCTTAGACCTTTTATATTTGCACCCACCTTTGCCTGCACTAGATTCCTTCACAATGAAATTTTGGGTACATACATTCATATATTTGGACTGTGGGAGACCATGACCTTTTTGTCACAATCCTGCAGTGTTTGGGTTTCTTTTGTGTTGGTATTCTGATCATATATATGTGGTTTGATTCTATATAAAGGGATGGGTAAAGATAATTTTATTTATGTAGCACATTTTCACCAACAAGCTGGCAATACAAAGTGATTTAAAGGAATTAAAAGGAAACACAAACAAAATAACAAACCAAAGGAACTAGCAAAAGAAGAAAAAGCTAATAATGTTGATCCAAAGTAAATAAACCAGATACTTCTGTTCAGGGTTGGTAAGTATTCTCTGGACTTTCTAAGTGGGCTCTAAATTTGTAAATGTAATGAGTACTCGACCGTTTCTAAGTAATAGTAAAAAGTAAGTGTTCATCTTCTGGAAGAATTAATTCTGGATTCGAAGTTTGTTGTAATTCCTTTTCTGGGTTGCAATAATAGAAGTCTCTCTGCATAATAATCTAAACAAATAATCTAATATTGACCTAAATAGTGAGTACTCTATAGTTTCTGGATGAAACTGTAATAAACTGAGTCTCTGGATTCCAGGTTTGTTTTAATTTTCTAATTTCTTTTCTGGGTTAAAAGTGAGTACTACACAGTTTCAAATAAAATAAAAAGAGGAAAGGACATTGGGGCAAATGGCAACATTCAGACAAAATAAAAGATAAAACAAAGACATGAGTGAAGGTGATGACATCAAAGGGCCATGAAACCCCGTTGCTCAGCCTGCCGACAGAAGTCCGATAAGATGTTGTAATCAAGGCATGTCCTTGGAAGCGCTCAGCTCCACAGCTGCATGGGGTGTTTACATACGTTCACATATCTTCAAGGAGATTGAAACATGCAGCCCTTCCATGGCAGCTCGGGAAAACCCAATTCATAGAAAGTCTTTGGTTGAGTAGATTATAGATTTCAATCTTCCCTAAAGACTCTCCGACACATCTCAATTCCCAATCATCCAAATTAGTTTGGTTGTTCCACTGAACCGAAACTAACAACTTCTCCAAGATCAGTTCCATCCAGTTGGTGAGTTTTGGTGTCCTCAGCTGGGCTGCGAGTCTCAGCAAGACTCACATCCTACTTGGGTCTCTGTCCACACCAACAGTCCGAGTGTTCGCCAGTTCGGTCAAGTCTGTCGCAAATTTGTCGATAAGCCAGAAATCCACAAGCTCCAAACAGCAGAAATCCTGTTATCATGAATAAATCCAGGGTGAATCCCGCCAGGTGTGTCCCTGCAGGACAAGAGGCTCTCCTGTGCCCAGATGTCTGGTCGAGAAAATTTGACCAACTGCATTGAGAGATCGGTTGACTATAGAGCCATAATTTGGAGGATATAGATATTACATTCTTTTCAGTTTTCTGAATTGTTTCGCGCCAGCAAAGTGTTGTCACATGAGTTTATTCATTTGTGTTTATTTTTTTAGGTAAGTCTTGGGTTTTGTCCTTTGAATATGTGAACTTATTTTCTTAGATTACTACGGGGATTTCCGCTTTTGGTTTGAAGATCATTTAATATTTTTTCACTTCCTCTATGTTAATTGCTCTCCTTCCCTCAGCTTCCACACCCTATATTCTGCCTCAGCTGTTCAAGAACTTCTTCTGGTTCTTTCTCCATTTCCTCTCTGCCCCTATATTTAAACACCTAGATTTTTATTGCTTGTCACTGGATCTTTTCATTACTTTGTTACTTTATGTGTTACCATATCTCTGTAAGTTATATTAAAATTATTATTTTCCATTAGTTTGTTCTGCTTCATTGTCATTCCCAATAACAAGCATGATACTTATAGCTGCAAGATAGCAGTACTAACAACCCAGTTAACACATTTTACAGGCTGGTCGCAGTGAAATCATTTGCTCTTTAAGACTAGTTACTATAATAATTAGTCTTAATAATGTAAAACTACATGGTACAAAGGGAGAGGAAAACACAACACAAAGGAAAAAACAATCTACTGTTTCCAATTTAATATTAATCACGTTGTTTTAAAGTACAGTTTGATGTTCACTTTGTGAAACAACTGCATAATAAAACACCACTGTACAAACTGTGGACAAAAAATATGCTTTGCTATTACAAGAAAAACAAATGATGTGAAGAAAAGGAAACTAAAGACCTGAAACTAGAGAAAGTTTCATTTTAAAAGGTTGCAATAGGAAAGAATCAGTCAGTGACATTTCAGATCCTTTTAGTAAAATGCCTTATTTACTGCCAGCAAGAGGAAGTCACGAATTGACGTAAAAGCAAAACTACAAAGGCATTATGAGGAACCATGCCTATGCCGCCTCCACAATCTCTAAGCATCTGAACACACCACAACCAGCATTTGAGAAGAGTTTCCTTTTCTAAACCTCCAGACCTGTTTTGCTTATGTTTTCTCCTTTAAGAAACTGGGAATTGTTTTTTACTTACTCACGGACATTTTTTGTAAAATAATGAAGCAGTGATCAGCCTAACATTACTTCTCCAACCCATCATCTGTTTGTACTCCACCCTTCATACCTGTGTAAAACTCATTACCTCCATTGTATTTTAAGCTCCACCCTCCCTTTCTTAACTGCATTTTTGTCAATATACTGTCAAAAGAAGCAACCTTTGTTCTTAAAGAATTAAAGCCTCTCCTACATTCATAGTTCAAATAACATGAAGTGTCAGCAGGCTTCATAGAAACTTTTGCTAAGAAGTCCAAGTGGCATTCAATGTTGTGAAAGATGTCAAAGTACAAAACACTTTAAATGTTTCTCACAAAAGGTTTCCCTTTTTAAATCTTGCAGTATTTTCTTTAATCTTACTGCAGATATTCAATGGTGACAAAACGCTTCTGAAGCATGAATGTCATGTTATTCAAGGTGTTTTAAAGACATGATTTCTTTTTTCAAGGTGAAAATTAAATGTGAAAGATTTATTATATATATATATATATAAAAAAATAAATAAATATATATATATATATATA
>CAEGAF010111468.1:0-15175 GCA_903067075.1 Micropoecilia bifurca
CAAGTTTTTGTCTAAATTAAGGTGAATTCATGGTTCCTTTTTCCACATAATGTAACAGTAGTGTTTATGATAAAAAATAAATAATAATTATGTGATCGGTATCGGGATCGGCAGGAAAAAACCTGATCGGCACATCCCTGGACTCCACGCAAAAAGAATGATGAGCCTGTTCGGCTCAACATACATATGTGAACAAACATTTTCTCAGCTAAATCAGAACAAAAGCAGACTGAGAACCAGAATGACGGATAGCATCTCTGTGAAGTCCTTCGTGTCTCAACCACTAAACTTTCTCCTAACATGTCAGCCATCCTTCAATCCAAAGGACAGCATCACTGCTCCCACTGAATGCAATGTTCTTCACATTATAGATAAGATAGAAATACAAAAAGTATTGATGTGTAAATATGTGACTTCTAGTGTGTGGACCGGCCCTTTGTTTATTTTTCTGTATTTGGCCCTCACTAAAAAACGTTTGGACACCCCTGGTCTAGATGGTTTGGCTTGTTTGTGGAGAGGTGAATTCTGAAGCAGACCATAAAAGTGAATTTTGGTCTGCCTAAAAGCCTGTCTTGCTTTGGTTGAAGTGAACTTGGACTTTGAATGCATATGTTAACGCCAAGCAGACTGGAGAGAGCTATGAAAGAAAAAAAGTGAACAATAGGACAGAGCATTCTGGGTAGATATAAAAAAAATAAATGCCAGTCTGGTTCTAGTGGGAGAAATGTCTCGTGTTTCTTTTACCAAAAACAAAAGAGAAATTCTCCAGTCGCTAAAATCTGATGCTCCATTGTCATTCACATTTTGTGAAGAATGAAGTTGTACTTAGTATCTTCTTCAGAAGTTTTGTGTTGTTTCCTTCTGTGGTTTTTGATGCAGCACCACCCCAGGCGAGGGGATGAACAGGTTTTTTCAAAGTTTTTGGTTTGTTTGACACAGTGTAAAAGAAAACTGCACCAATGGAAATTTGAGCAAACTTTTCAACATTGTTCCCAAATCTAACTGAGACAACCAGACCATCAGGTGTGAAAACGCCCCTAACCTCTTTCCATAAGTACTGGTTCTCAAATCATTTGGTTCATAATGAACCAAAGCTGGCTGAGAATTTCATGTTCATATATTTTTGTAGAAACTTGGCGTATTCAAGAGGAAAGGCCAAGACACAAGATCTGATTTGGCATCTGATCGGAAAATCGGGTCACATGATGTATGAAGCATTTAAAAACATCAAAGTAAATTGGACTTCATAAACCGTTAACATTTAATTGTGACTTCACCTTGTGTGAAGGTGCGTTTTCATCTGTCTGACCAACACCTGAGGTCTATCTTGCAGCTAAGTTTGAGCAATCTTCTCCTGGGTCCTCTGTCTTCACTTTAACTTACTCCACAGTTTTTCTATAAGAGTTAGGTGGAGATTGAGTCGGTCATGGAAAAAGGTGTAGGTGGTGTCTTGTGAACTCTTTCTGTAATAATTTACCTGAAATGTACTACATCATTTTCCACTTAAAACTCCTGATGATGAACCATTTATAGTTTTCTAAATGGCATGAAAAGCATATCCCAAGATGCTGTGCACTCTCTGGAAATGTAAAACCCCCACAACATCATCAAACCTCCACCATACCAAAAGTGGACATGAGGGACTTTGTTTTATACCAGACCCACCCTTTCCGTAATTCATGGCACAATGCTTCATCTTTGACTCGATTTCATCATCTCGAACAGTATTAGTAAAGACATTTGAGTTCCTCTGGGATAGAAGCTATTCTGGTTTCATAATTTCAGACAGTGAACTCCTGCTGTTGCTTGTGGCCACTGGTGCATACAGAAACATTTCCTATCCAGTCTGCTCTGTTTTTCTCTTTGCTGCTTTGTCCACTGCCTCTTACCTGCATGCATTTTGCTTCCCCAGGAGCCATGTCACTCTGAGGACATGTTCCTGTCTTAAAGGGATAAAGCAATGGGAAGAACAGTCGTATTTAGGGTGTGATCTAGCTACTCCCCACCGCAGCACTGTCCTTTGTGTGAAGGTGCATGTGTTTGGGGGTCATAGGCTGGAAAAGTTCTATAAAAATTGAGTTCATTTATCATTTACCCAACAACATACCTTACAGATTTGATGAAAAACAAGAAAATTGTGTGTTTCAGTGAATACTTACATTATGAAATATGAAATATGTAGGTCCAATGCTACATGACATGCAAATTGATTGGGACTGGCAAAGCAACCAATTCAGGAGGGTCATATATTTTCTTTTGCGCTGATTGGCTGTACCCCCAAGAGTGGAAATTAGGAAAAAAGTGGATTTTGTTTTTCTGTGGTAATTCAAATCCAATTTCTACTGTGCCTACTACATGAAATCTTACTACCAAGTCCACCATTCCAACTTCCAGTGCCAGCAGGACGGACTGGTGCATTTAACAGACTGATGGCATTGGTGTTGATGTAGTTCCATATAAAGAGGCTGTCCATCATTACCGTGGCCGTCCAGAGTTCGATTCCCTACCCTGGGATCTTTGTTTCATGTCTTCCCCTTCTCTCTCTGCCGTTACATTGCATACATGGTTTTCTGTCCTGTGTGTCTTTGTGGTGGACAACAAGTCCACCACAAAGACATTTTGCTTCAGAGACAGGAGTCCAGGGTGGTCCCCACCTTTTCCCCAGTGACCAATAGAGAAAATCTCCAAGGTCTTTTCTATGAGCATTAAGATGTTTAAGTCAAATAGTATAGCTACTGCAACAAATACACCCTCCATGTTGAACAACAAACTGAAAACAACTGCGTTCTTGTTAGAAATGTGCTTTTAGGCTAAAGTGTGTGAAGGTCACCCATTAATTATCCAATGTGTCTTCATTATGGAGAGAAGGCTGGAGTAAACACCAGCATTAATAAGTAGCAGTGACTTTAATCAGCTGAGTTTGTGTGACGATCAGTAGGAAAATATTTACACTCAAATCCTCTTCCTAGATGAATAGGCTTTTTTCAGACATAAAGAAGTTGTTTTTGTGATGCATAATTAATGTCAGCCAATATAAATGCACCATATACTAAAAATACTTTACCATATACCAACATTCTCTGTGCTTATCGTTTTCTCAATACATCATGTTCTCAGTATGGTTTCTGCTGAAAATGTGTGAATGCTACCTAGACCGAATTTTTTGTTGTAAACATTTGAATATTTCCAGATGCAGACAGTGGTTTTTAACTTTTTTGTCACACTCTAATGTTTTAGATCAAACAGATTTAGATAACAAAGAGCCTTCAGGCTGTCTGGATTCCACTGGTTGACTAGAAATCAATCCTTAGTGGTGAGAGAAATTAAGCTGTAAAATATGATTAATTGGTTACTGTAAGATTTGATGTGGGGTGGTGGTTTATAAACTTAAAGTTGATTCATCACCGAACCCTGGTCTGATGATGGACCAGGTGTTGGTCTGGCCATCAAAGCTGCATGTTTTGAATATTATCTCCAAATTCACATTGCTTGATTGTGCAATGATTGCAAATATATTGCAAATATATTCATATTCCATCTTCTGTTACATTACTGTCACAAACGTCCATGTATTTTAGAGAGATTTTATGTAAGCAACACAAAAAAATTCATCTTGAACGTTATGAGGGAACAACTAAAGAGCATAAGTTAACAATGTTGTCTTGGAGCATTATGTCCCTGTCAGATAATTCAGAAATAAATCTGTCTAACCTGCTAATGTTACAAAATAAAGATGTGTGCTGTTGGATTGTATCAGTCCTTTGCTCTAAAGTTACCATCATCAGTGTGCTGATAGTTGTCCACACCAAAGCAGTGTAAAATATTAAGGTTCGCTCATCATCTAAGAGGTCCAGATTCACATGCAAACATTTAACAAACCCAGTTGTACAATTATTTATCAATGGACTTAATCCACTGATGAATAAATATATCAGCCTTGTAAATAATTCTTTGACTTTTTTTTATCAAAAAGTAAGAGAAATTCAAAAACCCTTCTTTTTTTCCCAAAATTTATTTATGCTTTAACATGAGGTACAGTGTAAAGGCAGTGCAGTAGTTACATAGTTAACATTGTACCACTAACATACAAACTTAATTTTGCTAGAACACACAAAATAATACACACATACATCTACATGAAATACATGAAATGAATCAAGCCAGAATAAGCATAATGTGTTAGCGGACAAAAAAAAAATACATACAAAAAAAAACCAGTACTAAATGTATGTCAAATTTTCTCCCTCAATCCATATAAACACACAAGGGCCAAAACAAAACAAACACAAAAAACAAAACAAAAACAAAAAATTCAGGTGCCAGGGGATACTTCTGTCAATATATCAGTCAAGTTTAACTCAAGAAAAAAGATGAATGTAAAAGAGATATAAATAAGAATAATAGAGATAATCAACACCAGCTACTTACATACAACCTTATCAGTCTGGAATATTAGGAAAATTAATCTTCCTAGAGGTTTTTAACAAGGGACAATAAACAATAACAATCTTTAACAATAAAGACTTTGTAGTATTCTGATTTAGTAATGTAATTATATTAGTTGTGTTACCACCACCAAGCCACTAGAGGCAGTAGTAGGCTCCAAAAGATGGGACTTAGGAGGAGATTTAGAAGTACACCGAAAACTACAGAATTTTTTAAAAACTGTGAGCTGCACTTAAGTAAATAAAATATTGAAGTTCAAATACATGCTGAGAGTGAAACTCTGTCTTGTACTTGAAAAAGAAATAAAGAGTGGAAATAAAGAGTCTTCTTGAAGAGGAAAATAATTTAGTCCAAAATTAAAGTTTCATTATTTCAGGGGGATAAAATATTTTGTTCCGGCATCCTAACTTTGGCAAAAAGAGAGCAAATGTTTTCAGGATTTCTTGTTAATCATAAGGGGAAATGACACAGTAAAAGACTTTGTTTCCAATTTAAGAGGGGGGGGGGGGACAGATTTTATCAGGCGCTTAAAATATTATTTTCCCCCATCCTAACTTTGACAAAAAAAAAGGGCAAATGTTATGAAAATCACAGGATTTCTTGTTGATGATGAAGGGAAAAAACACAGTAAAAGACTTTGCGGGTAAATTAATTTGTTTCCATTTTAAGGGGGGGAACAGATTTTACCAGGCAGTTAAAATATTTTGTTCCCCCATCCTAACTTTGGCAAAAAAAGAGCAAATGTTTTCAAACTTGCAGGATTTCCTGTTAATAATGAGGGGGATTAACACAGTAAAAGAGTTTGTAGTTAAATTGATTTGTTTCCATTCTTCACAGGGGGAACAGATTTTATCAGGTGGTTAAAATATTTTGTTCCCCTATCCTAACTTTATAAAAAAAGAGCAAATGTTATGAAAATCACAGGATTTCTTGTTGATGATGAGGGGAATTAGCACAGTTAAAGATTTGCAGTTAAATTAATTTGTTTCCATTTTATCTAAGGAGAACAGATTTTATCAGGTGCTTAAGATATTTTGTTCCCCCATCCTAACTTTGGCAACAAGAGCAAAAATGTTATGAAAATCACATGATTTCTTGTTGATGGTGAGGGGAATTGGCACAGTAAAAGACTTGCAGTTAAATTAATTTGTTTCCATTATAAGGGGAGGAACAGATTTTATCAGGTGCTTAAGATATTTTGTTCCCCCATCCTAACTTTGGCAAAAAGAGAGCAAATGTTTTCAAACTTGCAGGATTTCCTGTTAATAATGAGGGGGATTAACACAGGAAAAGACTTTGCAGTTATATTCATTGGTTTCCATTTTCAGAGGGGGAACAGATTTTCTCAGGCAGTTAAGATATTTTGTTCCCCCATCCTAACTTTGGCAAAAAAAGATCAAATGTTATGAAAATCACAGGATTTATTGTTGATGATGAGGGGAATTAACACAGTAAAAGACTTTGCAGGTCAATTAATTCATTCCATTTTATAGAGGGGGAACACATTATTTCAGGCTGCTGAAATATCCATTCTCTCCTCTTCTGTCCCCATAACTTTTGGAAATGAAATGCAAATGTCTTAAAATTCTCAAAAATTATCTGTAATAGCATACTAGACTTTTCCTTAATCCAGTAATCTGTCATATTTTACATCAGAACGGGATTTACCAAAAGGTTTACACTCTGATCTGTTCAGGAAGTCTTTATTTGTATGCCCTGCTATCTGCCAGCTTCTCTCCTCCTTTATCAGGAATGAAAAATTATAAATACGCACTACATGTTGGAAACCTGTTTGACTGACTTTTATTTGTCAGGCTTATGAGACAAAAGCTAAAAAAAAAGATCCGATTGTCTTCGCGTTTAAAATAACACAACACTGCGTAAAATGACCTCCACTCCACTCCATGTTTGTATTTTTATTTTGATAGCTGCCGATTAAACTGAAAGTTACAACATTGACATGATTATACGAATAGTTTTTTTTTTTTTTACCGTGAAAATGGTCAGATCAACCGGATCCACCTCTCTGGCTGCAATGCGCTCCCGTCGCAGGGGGAACAGATTTTCACTGGGGAACAGAATTTCTCACAAGACCTGGACAAGAATGGAGTTCTTTCTTCACTTTGGTAAACGATGCACGTTTCTTAGCAACTGAGGTTGAATAATCGGGAAAAATGAACACACGTTTTCCCTCGTAGAGTAATGGAGAGACTCTCGAGCCCTCCGTTGAATCTCATTCCGTTCTTGAAACACGGTGACCCGGACAACGAACGGGCGCGGTGGCTCCCCGTCCGCTGGCTTGGCCCGCAATGAGCGGTGAGCCGGTCAAGCCAAGGGCAGGTTTAGCGTCAAGGCCGTAGATCCTGAAGTAGCCTTGATACAAACTTCGTTGGCTGTTGACCTTCGGATCCCTCCGGTTCACCCACAAGGCGAATGTTGTTTAGTCTGGAGCGACCCTCCAGGTCTTCACGTTTCTTGGACAACGTGTCCACTAATACGTTTAACGACTTGACCGAGGCCTCCAGGGTAGCTAGCCTCCCGTCCTGATCGTTAGCAGACCGCTCCAAATCCTGAACAGCAATCCCAAACGAGGCAATTTTAGCTTCTAACGGTGCTACAGCCGCTGATATCTCCCTCTTTACAACGTTCGAAACGATGTTCTCAAACCTGTTGCTGAGATCAGTGCGTGAGTCGTTCAGCATCTCCTGCATCTTGGTTAGCAGCAGGATGTTAGCATCTGGATCAGCCGGAGCCACGTGCTCGGTCTTACTGCGTAGCCTTGTCGTTTTTCTTCATGTTTAGCTCCGGCATTCACAAGTTTCACATCAGATATGTATTTTCATTCACTAATAGTCCAGTCTGTTCCATAAAAGTGTATAAGGGGTGCAGAAATGTACATTAAAACACAAATCACATCGGAGCTCCAGTGAAGCACGTCCTACATAGTCGGTGCTCAGCAGCGCCCCTCAAAACATTTCTAAACCAAAGCGATAGATTCACGAAGGACTAACAGTGGCCCTGTTTTAAATATGGATGAGAATGATGAAATATAACAAGATGACAAGGAATTTAATATTAACCGTGTCGTTCCAGAATAAACAAATAAACAAATGTTTATACCAGCTAATTCTGTCACACATTCCATCTTCAGAGTGACGTATGAACACTTATTTTGAGTTCTGTTTATTAAGATGGTGTGATCTAAACTATCAAAGGCAACTGAAAACTATCAGATAAATTTATTTCCCAGTGGCTTCACAGCTGGCCAGCGCTTTAACCATAAACTGTTTTCAGCAGTGTAATGAAAATAGAAAAAGAGCTCATCTTTCTGTTTTGTTGAGGTTTGAGGAAAGACAGCGCTGGAATCATCCTAGGGATTTGAGAAAACAGAGCAAAGAGTAGCTAAGAAGTGAAGGTGGAATTAGCCTAAACTTACAGGAGGAAAGATGGAACTGTCAGGCTGAGTTTCACTTGCATAAATTGACTCAAATTAATGCAGTGCCAGCATCAATGTTTAAGTATGTAATTAAGAGTTGGAAGTGTTTCCAAAAAGCGGGATTAATCATCTAAATTAGCTTAAAACTTAAAACAAATCAGATGAAGACTATATAAATAGAACTTTTTTTACAGTGCAAATATTTGATTGAATTACGAAAGAAAAATAAAGCACTCACATTAATTTTAAAACTGACAGATTAAATGTTCTCCGTGGATTCTTTCTAACTTACATTAAAACATTTCTTTGTCTCCACCTCCCTTCAATTCTGGCATAAAAGAAATGAAGTGAGCGCTTTAATCCCTAACAACATAACGTCAGGGAAACTGTCACCTTTCAGCAAGATCAAAAACCCGTTTTTTTGTCGTCACTCACCACCATCCCCATGAGGACAAAGTCTCACTTAAAGAGCAGGAAAATATAAAAGAAAACATTTAAACACCCCGCTGGAATTTAATAAAACAATTAGGGAGCTCTGTAGTGTGGAAGGAGTCTAGACGAGGAGAGAAAAGTACAAGTTAAAAGCACATGAACAACAGTCTGTTTGTATGGACATCACATTCACTTTGACTACATTACATCAGTGCTCTTATGTGTACTCTGGTTCCACAGCTGCTGCTGTCACAGTGCATCAAAAAAGAAAATGCTTGTTTTTATTACATCACATCTTTCGAGATGAAGACCTGGAGGAAGAGCAGACCGAGACTTCCATCAAATCCAATTTCTTCTGATTAGATCAGTAGAAAATCACAGCAAATAAAATACATTACTGTTACTCGTAGTGAGAACTTACATTGAGTTTTTACATTTAGATGTGTGTTCCGAATACGGTGAACTCCATTCACAGGGGTTAAGAAACAGTTGCCCATAAATATGTAAGTCAGCCTCTAGAACTGACCATTTTAATAGTTCAAAACCAAATATGCTTTGATATGCACAGTGGAAACCATCTACAACAGAAACAAATATGTAAAGTCTTCATTTTTGCTCCTTTGAGTCCAGCTAGTTTTCATCAAAAAAAAAAAAAAATAAAATAAAAAATACATGGAACTCCAGGATTGGCTACTTGTCAAACGCCAGCCAACAGCCTGTCAAGAAGCATTGCGCCACAGTTCAAGGTTCAGCTTCCCTCTTTGCATTCTGTTTTGCATATTTTAGGTAAATTCTTAAATTACACAAATTAGTTGTGAATAAGTCTGAGTTACATTCCACAGAAAAATCAGCAAATGCTGAGCTGCAACGAGGCAGGAGTCCACTGTACTGGAGCTTACAGTGCAATTACAGAGTATATCTAAATCCACCTGGCCTCGCTGTGTTTGATGCTGGAAAATCAATAGAATTTGACAAATGTTGCATCTTGCAGACACTGTTGTGTGATTTATTTCTCTGCAGAGATCTTATAAAACAGTCTAGGATTGTAGTGATCTAATTTTTGATGATAACTCTGGGTTTTGGGACCAGAGGTTACTATCAAGCACTTGGGTTGGGGCTGAAACTATCTATTTAATACTGCATGAAGCAGGCTAAAAATCAAAGACCTGCACTTTTACTTCCTCCACAGCCTTCATTACTGGCTCTGCTTCATCAGATGGAAACCCAGACACACAAAAACTGCCCAGTCCCTTCAGGGTCAAATGAATGTGGTATGATTAAAATTTGTCATCAGAGATATTTATACTTTATGGAACAATAACTTGTCCTTAGAGAGCAAAGTGCTCTGTTTCAACAATTAGCAGGGCACCATAATGATGAAAACTGACCTACTGCAATCCTGAGGCAGATGCACTCATGATGCACTACAAACTGAGCCAGTTGAATTTACGCAATTTCTAAATGGTTGCTTAATTCTGTTAATGTTACAATTACATAATTTAGCCACTTTTATAGTTTGCTTCATATCTTGTCAATACATTTTTAGGCTTATTATTTGGAGGAACTACTTCAAAACACAGATATTTTTTAAGTACTCCACAGAGATTTCAAGTCATATTAGGTTGTTGATGACTGTCAAAACCCTTTTCTTGTAAAAAACATTACACCCAGACTCTTGATCATTTAGCCTGGGTGAAATCTTAGATTTCCCTGAATCGCTTGGCCAAAACCCTCACCATTTTACCACATTGGTGGGGTAGAATTAGTTAACTGTCTTATATTTGACACATAAGTCAAACCTGTAGTAAAAACAAGCCAAACAACTGGCTCTATGTCGAAGAACAGGGAAAGAAGATGAGTGAGACTCATTGGTGATTCTTGAGGCAAAGAGTTTGGTGACCATCCATCACTCAGTGACCACCGCAGACTCCAGCAAGTCTTGTATACCACTACTAGTAATGCTGCCTCTTGTACTGTCTTTTGAAATTATACACAAGATTTTTTTATGTAAATCAAACACATTGCATTCACATTGAAGTTTGCAAAATATTAACCAAACTTAACACACAGTGTTAAGTTTGGTCTCGTGCTGAGTTGGTGCAGCACGAGACACGCAGCTCGGTTGAGGCAGCTACAGACTTTATGCTCTGCTCAAGCTGGAAAACATTTGAATAAAACAAACAGGGGGCTTTTCATTTTTTACAGGCAGCAATCTATTGCTACTTGTTATTTTCCAACTTGTGTTTCTTCATGTTTTTCAGTTCATGTTAAAGCTGTATTTTATTACTGTCTAATTATTTTGTGTTTGCTGAATAGTGAGGCTGATGATAGGAGTCTAACTAATGGTAAAACCTCTCATCTGAAGAAGTTATAACCATGATATGTGGTGTGAAATTACAGTCTTCTATGAAAGAAAAAAAACAATGTGTTTAAGTTTTACATTGACATTTAAAAGTAACAATGTTTGAAGTTAAGGTTGTGTTTTCTAAGCCACATAAAATTAGATTCATGCATACAAATAGTACACAAATCTTTAAAGTGTTGCTCACGTTTCCCATACTGATCCAAACTGACCCATGGATAACTGCATCTTTACACAAAGGATGAAATCCTAAATACCCAAAGACTCTGAAGTTTAAACACTTAGAAGCTGTTTTGGTTTTACTCCATTTTGCAAAGGTAGAAGAACACCAAACCTGGCAGCCTCAGATGAACAGGAATTTATTATATTTCTCAGGAACAATCCAGAACCACTACGGCTAAGACCTTCTATGAACTACAAGTGGTGGTGGCTCTGTTTCACTACCACTTTATAAAGAACTGTCTCAAAATTCTTTAATCAACTAAAAACAAGTAGATGATAGAAACTTGGATAGTTGGCTCCAGATGGATGTTCTGGCAGGACAATGAATACAAATGCACATTCATACTTGGAATAGACCTGTATTAAAGTCCAACAGAATATCTAGGAGATTTGGATTGTTGGGTCTGCAAAGAAAACAGGGAGGTATTCATAGATAGATTCTATCAGAAAACTCAGCCTGGCTTGTTGACTTGGATCTACTCACCACCACCAAGATTGTCATTTCTGACTGACTTCATTCACAGAGGAAACCCAGCATCAGAGAAGTCTCTGGGTGGGTCCAGATTGTCAGGTGGAATGATGGAATGTAACATTACAGAAATAATAAGTGACCATTTTGGAACCATATGACCTGTGCACCTAAAAATGCCATACTGTTTATTATTATGTTTCATTTTTATTTGAAAGACTTTTTTGAAATATTTACCCACATCCAATAGTACTGAGTTCTTAGTGTTCTTGTTCTGTATCAACCATAACAGGAAGAGTTCCAGAGAACAGAACACAGGTGAAAATCATTCCTGCCAGTAAAATCCTAAAACTGAAACGTTGAACTTCATGTGAACAGCATTAGCTCATAGACAATGTTATGGAGGAATGTCATGGTTCCATGCATGAGCTGTAACACTCATGGTTATGTTGTGAAATAAACAAGTTAAAGGTTTAGGACATTTTTGCAGGTTTTGTGCAGACAAACATCTCAGTCATTGAGAAATTATTGATTTAGTCAATATTTTTCATATATCAACCAAGTTATCAACTGGATTGACACTTTTGAGCTGCCAGTCTGTTCCATTTAAATTTTCTATGCAAAATATGTTTTACTTACAGATGGTTTCTTTCAGGATGGCTCATGGTAGACGTCTTTCCTTCACTTCAATATTTTATCGCCTTGTGGTTTGGAAACTAAACTCCTTCACTGTCTAACATTCTTATCTGATCTGATGACATTCCAATCAGTCTAAGTGGTGATTTTCGATAATTTTGTCATTTCAAATTCTTGTGGTACTTTTAGTGTTGCTGACAGTCAATTTGAAGAAAATCACCTCCTTTAACTGTGATAATGTGTCGTCTCCATTAGAGTAGATTTCATGACAAAATGTTTCTATTTGTACTGATCACCCAGTCAACATCTTCAAACATCACAGAAATGCAGGTGATACTGAGTGTAGAAACACTATTTAACTTCAGTGGGACATGCTTGATGTGTGCTCATTATTAATTATTCATGACAATTGTGAAAGGCCCCAAAAGGCAGAAATGAATGCATTACAGCATGCTTCAGTATTTATGGGTCAACAAACTAAGTCGTGTTTGTTTAGTCTCTTGGAGCCTTTTACCTTAAAGTCTCAAGCATTACTCGTTTGTTTTCCCCTCAAGTTGGAAGGTGTTCTTAACACACGAATGCTTCAGACCTACTGATCTGCTGCATTAGCTAAGTTCCAGCTTGATTAGCCATCACCTGTGACCAACCAATCAGAAACTCTGTGTTATGTATTATTTTCTGTATTGTATCCACTTATCATCTGCTTCTTTGTTGTGGGTCAGTGGCTTTGTACTCCACATGTTTGTTTCAAGTGTGCAATTGACAAATATAAAACATTTCAAACAATTTTTGAAATTTGCCATCTACATACACATTCTAAACTCTGTGATAACCACCATGAACACCCCATTTTAGATCACATTCCTCTTCACCTAAGACAAGTGGATCCACTGAGATCAGAGTGTGCTTTCAGATGCTGCAGGCTGGATTGCAGAACCAAAGACATTCACCTGAACAAAGTGCAGATAATCAGCTCCTCGTTATCTGGAGGAGTTCTGTGTTGCAATTCTTACTCAGGCTTTTCACATGTGTAACAACCAAAGTTTACTACATCATCCTCCACTTTTAGCTCTGTAGGATTCTGCTGATTAACTGATTTCTCAGGCCAGTTGGGCTCTGAAATGTACTTTGTTTCTGCTACAACTGCTCATTTCGACACATTTATTCCACATTCACATTTGTACATCAGGGGCAATCTGAGTTACAGTTTGCACAGTTTACGGCCATTTAAAAGGTTAATGACTTCCTGCCCTGACAAAGGCTTTGACCACAGGGCAATATTATTCATGTTTTGCTCCATAATTTCAAAGTTGGGGGCCAATCCCATTATCATTTAAATCTTACCTCTTCCTGCCTTTGTTGTCCCAGAGCTGAGCAGACTAAGTGGTGTGTGGGTGCCAGCAGACAATGAAAAACTCATTACTCGCATTCAGTGTGTAGCTTGCCATTGCAGAAAATGAATATGTCATTAGCCTGGTTAACCCCACAAGTAAATTGTTTTAAATCCAGCCTGCACTATATGCATTATGTAAAGCAGTCCTGGATCGGCGCTGAACTCCTTCAGACCTTGATGTCTGTTCCACCATTAATTAGAAATCATTGTTCATGGAGCGCAAAATAAAACCTAATTCATTTTTGATTTACATGTCATATTGATTTCAAGCATGCGTGACTAACTTAACTAGATCTAAAATGAAGATCTTGGTTCATCAAAATGAATTATTCTTTCAGTTGAGATTTAAATGTTCTGCCGTGTTCTTTTCATGACAATGAAAACTGGTTTAAACGTTCTTTTGTGAGCTAATCAAATGGAACAAATGTGTGCTGATATCCGAGAAACTCACAAAACGAGGAAGAACTGAGCTAAAGTATTTTAACCTATTATCAGAGTGGAAGAAACTAAAGCAGCAGATACGTAATGGGTTAAATCTAGACTTTAAACTGGCTACAAGTGATTCACTTTATATTTAACAGTAAGAGTTCCTTCTAAATTTCAGCCCTCGCCTTTAATTATTGCCATGGTTCAGCTAGATGATGGGGATGCAACCAAGTAAAACACAATTATACATTAATTATACTCAGATTGATGTTTTTAAACCTTAATTTTTGTTATTTATGATGCTTTTTCTGAGTTTATACAGCGGAAACATGACATTAAAGATTAAAACACAGCACTGGTCTTGTTGAATGGATGGATTATATTAATCTACCAAGTATTAAAAAAGAAAAATAATTTTTTTGGCTAAGTCTGGCACAGTATTCAATTAATTAATAAAGTCTGTTATATTTTTATGTTTGTTCTTGTTTACTTCAAATAAACAAGAACTAACATAAAAAGATAAACTTCCTCAAAACCATTTATTTCATACTGGGTTCATCATAACATGACATGTACACTGTTTTCAAGTAATGATGAGAACAATTAACATGAAGAGCCCAGAGAAAAACATCTTAATGTCACTGCATGACTAAATAAACAAAAGCAAACATTAGAACATATAATATTAAAATGTTCAGAAAATTAATAAAGCCAGAAGTTTCCAAAAACTGTTTTAAAGTAGTGAGATTCTTTTGAGTTGCAATAAATTTATGACCGGTTTGTAACTCTTTACTTTTCAAAGGATTTATATCATGTTTTCCATTTCCATTTTTGATCGTTACATTGTGATATGATGTTATTCCCTCGTCAGAAAGAAGAAACACCTGGACTTTTGCTTTGCTCTTTTATGAATGAAGGAGCAACTTCATGCTCAAAGGATTGCAATCCATTCAATCCATTCTGGGGTGCCTGATGGACCATACCAAGCTCTGCCCAGAAACGCCCCTCGAAAGTCCCACGTGGATGCATGTCTCACAAACAAAGCCTCGCGGAGCTTAGTTTCTATGTGTAAACATGGTGTCTTTCATTTTGACTGACTCTCTGTGGAGTATTTCTGAGTCGATTAGTGTAGCATTTCTGCCGGATTTTCAAAAAATATCAGCCACGACATGGACAGGGGAACCAACAATTTCATGTCATCTTTTTTGGACGACATCAAGGTGTTTTAGCCACACAATGCCTCCAACATTGTGGCGTCACAGCGAAATGGTATCGGTTGATGAGGAAAACAGCAGATCCTCACACCATCAGCATAAATATAGCTGTGGACAAGATCACTGATGCCTATTGTTC
>CAEGAF010111469.1:0-29293 GCA_903067075.1 Micropoecilia bifurca
GGTTAGGGTTAGGTATGTGATGGTTAGGGTTAGGAAAAGGGTTAGGGTTAGGTTAGGTTTAGGCTTTAGAAATGAATGGAAGTCAATGGAAAGTCCCCACTTAGATAGCAGCGTAAGACTGTGTGTGTGTGTGTGTACATGTGTGTGTGTGTGTGAGAACAGAGACCGGTTCCCTGGATACAGTAGTGCTCGTTATTTTAGATTAAAGCAACCTGTGACGACTTCATCATTAGGTGGCAGAAGGATAAAGAAATAAAAGCTCCATTTTTGTACATGTTCCTCCATCTGCAACATTTTTAACACCGGGAAAGTGTGTGAACGTTATGACTTCACACACACATCATGGCCAGCTTATTCTGTTTTATGTACTCAAATGAATCAGTTTGGGGGTTTTCTCCCGCTAACGATGATGTTCTCTCTCTCTGCAGCATGATGGAAGGCCCTACTGCCACAAACCATGCTATGCTGCCCTCTTTGGACCAAAAGGTGAACTGCACTCCTGCCTCGCACCGTTACATTATTAAAAACCCATTTGATTTATTTATGCTGAGTTTCTCTGCTGGTTAGATGCCTGTAACTCTCTATATTTAGCTCCTTACCTGTTATACGAAAATATAATTCATCAAATGAATATTATATCCACTAAACCTGTATAATTCTAAGTCGTTTTTCCATCTTCCTACTCTACCCGAGGTGTTAACATTGGAGGAGCAGGTTCTTATGTGTATGATGCTCCATCCAACAACAACACCGGTGGGGATTCGGCCTCTAAAGTCGAAGAGAAGCGGGTGTACGCGCCAAAGGCGCCATCAAAAGGTATTTCAGACGCAGCGTTCATAAAAAAATTCTGTTGTCGGTTTAAAATCTACGTGAGGAAATGATCTGACGTTCTCTCTTTGTTTGGGAGTTTGACATGAAGGCTGTAACTAAGGAGTATTTGAGTAATTCCCTCGTTGGTTTTTTTTTTATCAACGATTAATCTGATTTTTAAAAATTGGCGCAGTCTGTAGATTTTTTATTTAACAATTTAATCAGTTTTTATGAAGTACTGGAAATAATTTTAAAGATGCAAATAACCAAAGAAGTCAGTTTCTTTTTTTCTTCTTTAAATAAAAAAATAAACATTTTATTGCCCAAAATGGAATAACACTGGGCGATAGTAATCACTTGTAGCAAAGATGCATCTGCAGCTAAAAGGTCAATAGGCATTGAACTTATGTATTGTATTAACATTAAAATAGTGCAGTGCTGATTTGTGGATTATTTATTGGATCAACTGATAAGCTGGAAAAGTTGCTTAATAGATTTTTCTAATATGCAAGTATAATTTGAACCAGGTAGAGCTAAAACTGCCATTTGAGGAGTTCTGGGTAGAACATGTTTACAAAATTATTTTTATTTTATTTTTTTATCTTAAAAACAAAATGGACATTTATTTCTTGGACAGCTTTGGCTTAATTACGGCTCTGAGTATATTGTTCTCTCAGCAAATGTCTATTTTTTAGTCAACAGTTATCGATTAATCACTTACTGATTTAGTTGACAATCTTTTCAATAAGCGATTCGTCTGATTAATTGCTTAAGCCCTGATTGATATTATGTGACAAACACACAAAACGTACTGCATAGCTGTGAAGTGAAAGTCAAAGAAACTGTTTAAATGTCGAAATCTAAAAAGTGCGGCGTGCATCAGTATTCGGCCCCATCGGCTGCTTCCCTCGTTAACGCCGCAACCCGCCAGATTCATGCAGTTTTAGGAAGGCGTTTCTATCTCACACTTTGGACTGAACAAAGTTCTGACAGACGTTCAAAGCTTGAGATGTGGCTTTGTGACCTAAACCTGCTTCAAACGTCTCCATGACTTCCTCCTGTCTGCTGTGTTCCTAGTCTGCCTGGCGCTGTTTGTTCTCTAATCCTCTCTAACAAAGAACAGCTGGATTTATAGAGATTAAATAACACACAGTGGGATTTTATGTAATTAGATGCCCTCCAAGGCACCTAATTGGAAATTTAGATGTTTAATTGGACCCCTAATTAGTAAATTAGATGTAGCGCATAACTGGCTGCACAGAACTTTAGAGGATATCAGGATAAAAGGGGGTAAATACAAATGTATTACACGTTTCTTTTTATTTTTAGATGTGAACATTTTTTAAATCATTTCAAATTGTTCTTCCATTTTTTTGCAATTAAGATCTAATTTGTGTTTAGCTGTCGAATAAAATGTAGCGTGAGAAAATGTGGGAAGGTTCTGAGTGTGAATGCTTCATGTTTCGGATCCGTCAGTCTGCTGAGCCTCGTGCTTGTGTGAGAAAACATGGAAGCTGCTGTTCAATCAGAGCCCGTCTCTGTCATCTCACGCTGTTACAGAGCAGGCCTTATAGTCTGATCGGAAACAATGAGTTAAGTGTCTGAACTTGGCAATAATTGGGTGCTTTATATAAACTTCCCTTGAAATGCATAAAGCGTAATATTTCTTCCCTGTCCTTTCATTATTGCCCCAGTGGAGTTCACACCTAGCAGGACCAGACTAATACTCATTCATCAGTTTTCATTCATTTTTTTTATTTTTTCCACTTTTGTTCTTTAGAGACTTACCTCTAGGTGTCTGTTTTTTTTGTCATTTTCTGCAGCTGGCAGCATCACCACTTTCTCCGGCGAGGCCAACCTTTGTCCCCGATGCAACAAGAAGGTGTACTTTGGTGAGTCGTTAAAACACCTCCTTACAGGAAAAGGCGCAGACGTGCAAAGAGCCTGACGTATGAAATGTGTGTCTGGTTTCCGTCCCTTTAGCTGAGAAGGTGACGTCCCTGGGGAAGGACTGGCACCGGCCCTGTCTGCGCTGCGAGAGGTGCAGCAAGACTCTGGCTCCTGGCAGCCACGCAGAGGTGCAGCCTAATAAAAAAGCATTAAATTAAAACCACCATTCATGAAACATTCGGCGACTTTGAGCAGATTTAGATGTAAAAATGCACACTTTCGTTCAACTGAGAAGTTTGTTTCTGATTGAAAGTCAGACTGGAGATAATGAAGAATTTTCTACATAAGAAAAATGTAATTCTGTATTGACAATTATTTGCACCCTCCTCAATAACAAACTGAAAAATCTTTATTCATTACATCATGACAGCTGATGCTTTTTGCACGTCTCCTCTAGTCCGCCTTGCCATCACCCTTCCTATACAGATTCTCCATCACACTGGTGTTGTTCATTTTAGTCAGAGGAAAAATGTTGGTGAAAAAAAATTACACTGGCCAGTGGTTTTTAAAATGTTAAGCAATATTGAATATTTAACAACTTAAGTGACCACAATCAAGTTGGGTAGTAGCACATAGGAAATATTGACAGTACAGATCCCCACCGTTTCCACCTCCAAGCCAACATTATGAGCTGTTCTGAGGAGGAGGAGTTAAGTGAAAAGGTCATTTCATATTTCCAACAGCAAACTTCTTTGAGTCTTTTATTACGTCTGCGCAAGATTGTTTAATCCAGAAGCTCTCTAATAAAATAAATCTAATCTAAAAAGGTCAAGATTTGATTCCCCATAGGATTTTTACAGCCATTTTGTAGAGGTTAACATCAGATGGAGTCCGATTTTTATCCGTGCATATTTAAGGTTAATCTGTAGCTGTGAGAGTTTTCTTATTATTGTTATTTTTATTATCATTATTATTTTGTTCCATTTCAGAGTAACTTTGTCAAACTAATTGTCGTCGTCTCCTCCTCTCCCCCTCCAGCATGACGGCCAGCCTTACTGCCACAAACCCTGCTACGCCGTCCTCTTTGGACCCAAAGGTAACCGCTAGGGGGCGCTGTCGACCCACGAATCTCCGACTGGCACTTGAAAAGAGAATGTCACACAAGTGTTTCTAAGCAGCCTTTTCCACTGCGACTGTGCAGCCACCCGTCCTGCTGATGTTTCGCCTTGTTTCCCCCCTCCTGACTCTTCTCCCACTGTTCTCCCTTTTTGGTCTCTCCAGGCGTCAACACTGGCGGCGTGGGCAGCTACATCTATGACAAGGAGCCCAGTGCAGTGACCGAGCCTTGAACCTTTAGTTCCCCCCACACCCCCTCAGCCTCACCCTCCTCTTCTCTACATTACACTGACCAACACCCACAGTATTATGTGCTGATTTTTTTTTTTTGCTCCTCCTCTTCCTCCCTACTCGTTTGTTCATACCTGAGGCGGCTGGCGGTCGGCTGAGACTCCCTTTCCTGCCTCTTCTCCCAGCATCAGATAAAGCAGGACGGAGGAAAATTAACCGAACTCGAATGCAGAAAAGAGCACAGACACGTCAAAGTATCCCACAAAATTCACATTAAAAAAATCTGATGAAGCATATTTTGTCTAGTTTCTAGTGGAAGTGTCTTTGTACATTTGAAATACATTTCAAATGCTCATTTACAAGTAGCTTTTCAGAAGAATATATAAGCTTGTTTTAAGTAAATAATTTCATAATATTGATTTTTAAAAAGTACTAGTTTTACTTGCAAATTATTTCATTTATAACATATGAAAAAATGTCTTGCTATCATAAAAAGGTCTAATGGATTTATTAATTTTTTTTATCAATATTAGGGAATTATTTACTTTAAACAAGCTCCTGTATCTTGGTGAAAAGTTACTAATAGGTTAGTTGTGTCTTATTTAAGGTGTACTAAGATATTTGCACTAGAAACTAGAAGTTTATGTTGGTTGCAGTGTGCTTTTTTTCCCTTCACAAGTGTTAAAGCTGTTGCCACGTTTACACTGCAAATGTGGTTTCACAGCAGGAGACTATTCAGATCTCCCCCTCATCCCCCCATTTCACATTTCTCACCCTGCAAAACTTAATCGAATCTGTCCTCCGGGTTATTTAAGGATATATGTGAGGAAATAAAAATCCGAGCGCAAGGGATTCTCAGGTGCTGCTTTACTGCCGCCTGACGACAGACGGAGAAATTCAACCTCGGAGGCCGTTTTGCACGCACAGATGGTCTCGAGGAATGAAGCGCCGTGCCAATAATTCTCTATTTTATAAACGCCATATTTGTAGTTTGGCTGCGTGACAAACGTTCCTGCTACGAGAGGGAAGAAATCTGAGCACGTTGTGAAAAGGTGGGAAAAAGCATTAGGGAGGTGACCCTGATATAAAACAGTTTGATTTGAATTTCACATGTGAGAATAATGAAAAAAAATGAAGTTCAGAAAACAGTGCCCACAAGGTTTATTGTGAATAATAGAAGAAGAGCTGTGGTTTTGAACATGTTTTACAAATTGAAAAATATGTGGCATATATTGGTGTTTCACCTCTCTCAAAACAATGTTATTTTTAGTCATGTTTCATAAGTAACATATAAAGGTGGTTAGTTAAAGGGCCTCACTGACAAAAGCACCAAATTCTTCTGGTTGTTTGTAAGATAAATGTTTTAAAACCGTGAACATTTTCTTTTTACCGTACCTTGGGGTTATATAGCATAAGCTGGCAGTTTGATTCTTTCACAAGGCGCTGCAAATTTTAAGCTAAAAATGGTGAATATACCCCCCCATCTATTACATGTAGACATTTGGGGGCTTTTATTTTCCTAAAGTTATTATGTGGGTGAAGTTTGGAGAAGGTCGGGCTGCGGGTATTTATTGCTTTGACTGAAGTCCTTTAAATTTCAGCCATCGTACTACTAGCTTCCGTATGGAAGAACACATCATGAAGATGATTAAACAAAGCAATGCCTGCTGTACAAAATCTTTTATGATCAAAAATTTTTTTATTCTTTTGAAAAAAAGTTACCCTGCTGTTGTTTTCCAGGATATGATGCGTTTTTTGTTTGTTTTTTTTGCCTTTAGCCAACATGTTAGCTTAGCTTGTAGACGTACGGACAAGTCATTCTGTAAGAATGTGCATTTTAGCATTAATGTATGATCGTCATTGTTGTGCATCGTAGGGCCTCATAGACACTCACTGGGCAATGGACTTTGTGTTTTTATTTTTATTTTATCGTGTTTTATTTCAGAAGCTCCGTTTCTGTGTTATGAAAGACGTTTGACTAATTCTGATTTTTTTTTTCATAAACTGCAATAAATGAACACTAAACTTGCTGCAGGTTTCTTCTTTCCTTCTTTCTTTCTTTTTTGTCAACATTAAAAGGGAAACAGCAGGTCTAGACTGTGGCCTGTTTTCACGTGAAAAAACAAAACACGACTGCATTCTTCTCATTTAGCCCAGAATGCAGACTTCTGCCTGGACCCATGTGAGATGGTCGTATTGTCTGTCGCCTGTTAAAGCAGAACCATCCTGCAGTGAAGAATAGATGATGCCTTCCTTCACGACAAAACCTCATCTGTCAGAGCCTCTTTTCCTAAAGGAGGCGTAAAGTATTAGTAACGACTAGACACCATCGTTGTCGCTTCATTTCCATACATGGTGGCTGACCAAAACAATGACTTTGCTCCACAGTTTCACTTTTGCATCCCTTGTGTTGTGTTGCGGGTCCAAAATGACCCACTAGCGTGTTTAGCTGTAGGAAAACAATACCTTAAACGATCTTTTTCCAATGTGAAATTTTATGACTTTTCCTAAATTGACCCCATCATTAGAAAAAGTGACACTATGTTTTTGTTAATGTTTCCATTTGGGCTGCATACAATTAGGGTAAAAGGATCATCTTATGGGCCAGTTTTGACCTGTGAATTATAAAACCATTTAAACAGCAGAAACATTCAGAGGTCACACAGAAGCTGTTTCTACACCTACACACCCGCATCAAATTAACTGGATTGATGTATGAATTGAGCTTGTACCCTTTCGGTGTAATTCAGAAGTAACTACTTCACGTTTCTATAACTACAATAATAAACCTTTACTGTGTGAATAAAGAAAACTTATGACAGTTGGTTTGTTATAAAAAGAAAAGAAAGTGTCTTTGTGTTGTGTAACAAAAAATACATGATAAAAATGAATTACATTGAGTTGAATTGATAAACAACCTTATTTATCATGCAAAATAGATTTTGGATTTCAAATTCAAGTAAGCTGCTTTATTTGGGGGCTTTTTGTTAGGGCGGGTCATTTCTGACCCGCAGGACAAGGGTAGTAAACGCACGTGTTAAAAAAGTTTCTCCTCTATGCAGGTGCCTTGACGTTCCTGCTTTGGGGAGATGCATTTAGCGGAATGGTTGCATTTTGCATCATTTATGAGCACAAAAATCAAAAATAAAGTTGTTGTTTTTTTTTTCCTCCCCTCCATATTCAGTCGTTTCATTACGTCTTCATAGCTTTGGGCTGGGCCGCTCCCTGAAAACTCGGAGGAGCCGTTGCCTGGATACCAAACAGACAGAAACATTAAACCGAGCCACTGAGCCGCCCACAGCGCGCGCGCTCTTCACTGTAAACTCGCGCGCACATCCGGAGCTGAGTCTGGCTCTGCGGTGGAGCGCGCGCAGTGCAGACGGCTGTCACAGGCGAAAGTAGACACAAAGAGAATAGTCCATAATGACCATTTCATTTCAGTTATGTTGTCCAGAGCTGGTCACTGGCCACATTATTAGGTACATCTAGCTAACACTGAGTCAGGTCCTCTCAGCTTCAAAACGTCCCATATTTTGGTTTTGGTTCATCAGCGTGTAGCATCACAGTTGCAGCAGATTTGTCAGCTGCAGATCCAGGATGTGACTCGTTCCACCGAGGGCTGAAAAGGTATAATCGCGATGAATTGATTATTGAAATAATCGCCAGCAAATTTAGTGATCGACAGAATCGTTAACTGGACACTCAAAAAAGACCAATTGCTGACAGAACAACAGGCTCTCAATAGTAATCAATCTAAAACTTCACAACAAATATTTACTATTTCCATTTAAGACAGTGGATAGTGGTAGTTTTAGCTTCACCTAATTCAAATTCTGTAAAAAAAAAAATGAAATAAAATAAAGACTAAGAAAAATTAAGCATAGTTTATCTATCCAGTTATTAGTTGGCTAATGCAAAAATAGGATCAGATCTACAATATTCTTTATTGATATTTTATGTTTTTACAGTTTAGGCAATACAATCTATGTTTTATTTATAAAAGGAATTTAATTCATTGGGCATTTACATCTATTCGTGTATTTCTAATGTCAAAAAGGCTCAAGTGGTTAAATGAAAAATCTGCATAATGTGCCAACTTTTTAAATTTAATTAATCCAGATAATCAATAGATTATTCGACCACTAAAGTAAGTGTTAGTTGTAGCCCTATCTCCACCATAATTCAAAAGTGATGTTAGATTTATATATGCTAACTGTGGACTACAGTAAACACATGGTCCTGTTTAAGAATCCAGATTGGGTTGATTTTGTGATGTTCTTCATTCAGTCTCATGGGTCGTTGAAACAAAGCTCGCAGCGTTAGACTACAGCGACAGCCTGAACCGTAGACGCAATGCAGGGTGGGACCGTGTTTTCAGATTCTCGCCTGACTGTCCGACTCTCGCTGCTGAAATCAAGAAGGCACCGGACCAAGTAACGTTTTTCATGTCTGTCATTTTTCAGTTTTGGTAAGTTTGTAAACTGCAGCCCCAGTTTCCTGTTCTCAGCTGACAGGAGTGGCAGCACCAAGGCGCGGCCTTCTGCTGCTGCTGCTGCTGCTGCTGCCCATCTGTTATGATGCGTTTGGAGATCTGTACACATTCCCTACAACAAGGGGATTTTCAAAGCTACTGCTTCTATCAACTCAAACCAGTCTGCTGGTTCTCCTCAGACACCCACCAGACATTTTCATCCCAAAAACCGCCGCTGACACGATATTTACTTGTTTTTTTTTAGGAGCATTCTCTCTAAACCCAGGAGATTATTATGCAAGAAACTCTCAGCAGATCTGAACAAACATTCTTAGACCACGGGGATTTAAGTTCCTTAAATCCCATTTCTTCCCCCGTTTTGATGCTCAGCTTAAACTTCAGGAGGTCAGAGGTCGTCTTCTGCATCCATTCAGCTGTTGCCATGCAATTTGGCTAATTCGCCATTTGTCTGAACTGCTGTGCTGTCCACTTCTGACCACATTTGTGGCTACTGAGGGGGGACAAGGGCAATAATTGGAATCACTCTAGTCTAGCCTGAAGTATAAATAAATCTCAGCAAACCATGTGATTATTTAATAGTTTTTTTTTATAGTTTTCAGAACTGGTTTCCTTATAAAAATGACATAATATCCTCTCTGTTGCTGTGCCTTGCTTCTCTGAGGGGATTATAACTTTGTTTCACATCATAAAATCATATTTCCACCATCTTATTCCCTAAATAGGTCCTGCATACTTCCAGAAACTCCAACATTTCCAGCAGATGTCTGAAAGCTTCAGCTACGCAACCAAAGCAGGCATACAGAGGGGGACAGGTCACTAAAATGAAATCGGGACACGTCTCTGGAGACCTGTTAGTCACTTTCTTTGGCAGGCCCCTCCTTTCAGCCGAGGTCCCATCGCAGTGACCATGATTGTGTCCTGCCGACAAAATTTCCCTTTTGCAAAATCTACAATATAAAAAAAAAAAAACCTCCGAGGTTCAACTGAAATGGTGCTAAACACATTTTTAGCTCAAATGTTTAAACAGACTGTAACATCCGAAGCAGCTTTAGACGTTTTAGGAGTCAGCGAACATAGAACGACGCTGGACCCAGTTTCCCTCTGGGTGTGTCGATGAAAAGACTGAACTGTACTTATCTAGAGATGCAGGAGTTTGGCTGAGAAAGTTGAACCAGCTACACACATCATGAGGCCAGGATTCACTGCACTTGTAGTGGTTTTCTTTACTAGTTTTTGTATTATGAGCACTAAAAAACAAAATTTACTCTGCGGCAAAAATACAAACGCTTTATCAAGAAATTTGGGGTAAGATAGAACTAACTTACAAGTAGCTTTTCAGCAAGATGTAAGAGCTTATTTGAAATCAATAATTGTTTAATATTGATGAAAATGCTTGTTCTATTGGCAGATTCTTTCACTTATAACAAGATATTTCCCCATGTTATAAGCTAAATAATCTGACAGGGGGACTAGAACTCTTTTTTGTCAATATTAAGGAATTATTTACATAAAATAAGCTCATATCTTGCTGAAAAGTTAGTTGTATGGTAGTTTTTCTTTTAATATTTCAAGTGAACTGAGATATTTGCACTAGAAACTGGACCAAAAATACTTAGTAAAACGTGTTTTTGCAGCGTACAGTACAATAACACTTCCTTTTGCTTTTCTTTTTCCACTTGTTTTCCCCTTCTCTCATCAATCTCCTCTTTTATTTGGACTGCATGTAATAGACCAAAAGAAAACTGCACACAACTATTAAGATGAAGAAAAATACATAATTTTCAGTTGTTTTTCTTTTAACAAACACAAATCTGACGCATTTGCTTATTAACTCTAATAAAATGCATCAACGTTTTTGGAGAATTATTTTATTTTCAGAAGTCCAACAGGTCATACATGCACTGCAGCTCTTTAGCAAGGAGGAACCACCAAGTTTATGATGTTACTCTATTCAAATCTCAAAACCACATGTAAAGCAGAGCCTCCATAACAGCTGTTAACAGTTGAAAACAGACGATGTAAGTTGGGAAATAAAAAAACACACACACACGCCACTCAGAGAGCCATGTAAGGTCAGCAGGACTGAAGAGAAAAAGGTGTAACAAACACATCCCTTCTCCACCATCCTTCAGGAATACTCAAAAATGGAGACAACACCTTATTGTTGACATGTTCTGCTTTTTGTCTTAAAAAAAATAAGAAACCCTCTTCATTCCTTCTTCTCCCTAAAATGGAGAAGAAGGAATGACTAAGATGCAACAAATGTTCCTTTTTCTATTGTTTTGAAAATTAAGGTTTAACTTTGTAAAGTGTTAAATCAACTAAACATACTGATGGCTTCGTACACCAAAGTTGCTTTCTGTGTCTCCGTTCTTTCAACAAACTTGTCACGCGTTCACGTCTGGAGCCGGTCGTTTTATCGCGCCTCTCTTTGTCCTGAACATCCGACCAGATGATGAGCCCGATTTCCAAACGTGGACCTGGATGCAGCGGCATCGTTTTTAACAAAAGAGCAGGACACCCGAACCCCGCAGCCTCCTTGCTGCCCTGGCGGCCTACCTGACCCGGGAGGCAGCTCCAGCCCAGAGCAGCCCCACGTCAACCACCAGCCGACGCAGGTGGGCCCGTCTGCTGTTTTAAATCGTGGAGAACGGCAGCGGAGAGACGTGAAGCCGTGGCAAGCTGCCACTGCCGGGGCTGGAAGCCAACCAACCCTTCCCTCCCTCCACCTCCGCCTCTGAATCCCTGGCTCCCACCTCTCTCCCTCAGGGCCCAACCAGCCCACGATGAAGGGATTTTTTAAATATATATCATGCTTTCATTGAAGGGAGCTCCATTTTTAACCAATAATCTACAAAATGCCTGGATGTCCTTATCCAGCATGAGGCTACCTCGCTTTTTTCTTGGCTGGTGGGTCAAAGACGAGGTCAGGGTTTCTTATTTTCTTTACTTGTCTATAAAACAGAGCACGCATTAACGAGATCGAAGCGACGGGGCCTATTCGGCTGTGAGTCGGTTCAGTTATTGGGTTATTGGGATGAAGAAAATAAGCAGAGTGAAAGTAAAGTCTGCAGGAAGATGCGTTGCTGTCATAGGAGTCTCCTTTCTCCAGACGTCGCTGAAGAAAATGCAGAGACAAAGGGCCTTCAGGAGTTCACTGATGTTAGATCAGTTATATAACATCCATCCACGCCCATCAGACAGACAGGAAGCAGCTGTGAACCCAATCACATGGAGCAGCGGACCACCGATCACCGGGTCTACGCCGACTCCTTCCCCTCCTTTGTCAGCTTTTCCTGTTTTTTCCTCTTTTGTGCTGCAGCTTTCCATTACCTACCTATAGCTGATTCTGTACTTATGCCAGACCGCTGTGACTTCAGCGTTATTCAGCCAAACCGATTGAGCAGAAAGAAAGATTTCCAACCTATGTTACTTTTTGAGCAAGACACACTCGAAATTGCAAAAGGGAAAAACGTCTCATCGTTTATTTTTTCACAACAGGGTTGGGCTGTGGGTCAGAAACGAAAATATGGGGGAAGGATGAAAAGAGACGATCAGGAGGACAAAAAACACCTGGTAGATATTGTATTAACTAATATTGATTCTGTTCTTTTACTCTTTAACAAAATGTAACCCTACTTTGTATCTGATATGGCAGGGCAGAGAAGGGTTTTTCTCTGCAAGGCTTCACAGCAGAAAATGTTTGAGAACTGCCAAACAGCCAAAAACATTGACAGCATCTTCATGTCTAATAGGGATTTTACTTACTGATAATTTAATTAAAATAACAAAACTAAACTAAATATATCACATAGTATAAAATATTCCCGCCAACACTGAGCTTTGTCGATGTTTCTGTTGAGTTGTGACTGCTAGCATAGCTAGCACTAGCTTTCAATAATTAGCACAGGTTGATCAGTATCAACATATACAACAAACAAACTTCCCTCTTTTTTTATTTCTTACATTCTGTGGAAGACACACACTGACTATTCAACATGGCCGTCTCTTTTTCAACCTGGCAAACTGGGTTTTTTACCTGATCTTATGTCCCAGCAGAGTCCAGAGTGGAAAGCTGAGCTGCTGATGAAGCAGGACGTGGAGACAGAAAGGTCTGGAAGGGTTTTAGCAATTTTAGTGAAGAACAAATCTTCTAATTGTGCCCCTGTTTGTTGGGTTAGAGAAGACTGACATTATAAATAACGAAAGCTTTGACCTCAAAATGAAAGAAAGTAAAAAAAATAAAAAAGAAATGGGCTGAGAATTATTGAAAAATTGTCGGTAATAAAAAAAATGTTTTGCTAGGTTATTCTTTTTTACTCATCTGAAATTAGAATCAGGAATCTTTTTTTAAAGTCATGACTCTTTAATTATATTAAATGAATCAAAGGTTTGATCCATATTTAAACCAGAACTGGTTTAATCTCAAACAGGGATGGAAGTTTTTTTATGTTCTGAAATTTAAAGAGGAGCCGTCCAATCCATTTTTTATTATTGTTATTATTGTTTTTACCTATTTCAAAACAATAAAGTGTTTGTGTTTTTTTTAAACAGCAGATGTGACATCTTCTGTTTTGCAACATGTTGCATGATGAATAAATGTAAAAATGTAGAATAAACACGGACAATGAGCCATTCATAGACATCTCTGGTTGTAACAAAGTTAGATCACATTTCCTGAAATGTGGAGCACTTCATGAATGGACCAAATTTGCATTTTGATTTTATCTCAGAATTATTCCTGAAAAATTTTATATTACAAAAAAAAGAATGCAAGAAATTGTAAACAGATGGAAACCACCACAAGATTTGAGCAGCGATGCTATCCCTTCTTCAACTCATCGATGTCGCTTTCAGCTAAAATCCAATGTGAATGTCGAGCATCTGAAATTGGTTGACTGGAAACACAGAAATATTTTTCCCGCCACAAACAACTTATCTGCGTCACTGTTTCTCCACCTTCCAGTTGGACAAAGAGCCCCGTACTGACCTTCAAAGCATGTTCATGTGTTAGAATGGCCTAGTCAAAGTCTATTTATTCTGAAAAGCTGAATGCCAAACTTTTCTGATTTAGCTTGTAAGGTAAAATGTTGAAAACCATTTATTCTTTCTCCTATGTTTACCAATTAGAAGCTGCCCCATCTAATAAAACTCCAACATCGAGTCATTTCTTAGTTGCAACGTCGCAAAACGTGAAAGAAGTTAAAGCGGTATGAACACCTGGACTGTTGTCTGTTAAACCGAGAATTTTCAATCCAAATGGACATTAAAAATGCCTTTAATAACCAAAACACTCTCTGCTTTACACTGCAAATCGCCCCGTTCAGCGAGGTTGAAGTTTATTTATAGTTCCTGAAATCTTAAGTGATTAACAGTCTGTGAATGTGGGAACTGTCAGCTCCTACGCCTCCGAACTCTTATCTGTCAGTAAGACCAGAAACTAAAACAATGACCTAACGTGAGACAAACTGTGTGAGCGCCACAGGGATGCTTCTGAAAAGACTCGACGTTTTGATCTGTGGATGTGGTTCCAGAAGTTCTGTCATTTTGGCATTTTGTAACTCTGATGGCACATTGTGAACGCTGCACAGTTTGTGTCTCCAGCATGAGGGTGTCCATCAGCACTCAGACTCAGAGGGCACACCCGCTTTACGTCACACAGCAACTTCCCTCATGTCCGGTGAGTGCTTAAAAAAAAAACGAAAGTCTGTATGGGTGTACAATGGGCCCAGTGTGAGGCTGTCAGGCCCGGGATGGAAAACAAGCGAGGAGGAGCGGTGAAATACCACGAGTCGCTTGTGGATGTTTTGTGGGAGGAGGATGAGAGATGGCTGGAATGTCAACGAGCCGAGACGGCAGATAGAAAGTCAACATTAGCACAGCGGAGATAAGTGGACATTTTGCAACTTTAAACTACGGTTACAGCCTCAAAGGCCAAGATCAGCTTGTGAGAAAGTTTCACTTTAATGTTCACTCCATCTCTAAACCGGCCAGAGCTGGACACAATCTGAACTTCTTGTTCCAACCCATAAACTTTGTCTCATTTCCACATACCCCTTTGGACATTCTCGGCCGCTACAACAAGCTATGAAAAAGTATTTTCGCAGTTTGGTAGAGCTAAAGATAGAAAGATAAAAAGAAGCTAAATGATAACTTGCTTCTAACTCCACATAGGCATAGTATGACTGATAATAATACTTTTAAGTCTAAAGCAGTTGTTACCTTGTCAACTTGCGCGAGCATGAATGCAACACACTTGTTCAGGGGGCAAATGATAAATAAATAAGTCTTTTTTTTTATGTGGTGTTTATGCCAACCCCATACATAGCCTGACGTTGTCGCCCTGGGACACCGCCCATTTTGCCCCACGTCAAAGCTACTGCACATGCTTTATGATATAATATTTCATAATGTTTACCGAGTTGATATTTATTCATTATGTAACCCAAAATTAAAATAATATACCAGTCTTAAACTGCAAAAACACAAAATCTTACCAAGTATTTTTGTCTATAATTTCTTGTGCAAATATTATAGAAAACTTGAAATAAATCAAAACTAACTTAAAAGTAACTTTTTAGCAAATATGTAGAGGCTTGTTGTAAGTAAATAGTTCCTCATTATTTATTAAAAAGTACTTGCTCTAATGGCAGATTATTTAAGACAAGACGAGACATTTTTCCTGTGTTACAAGTTAATTTATCTGCCAACAGAACAAATACGTTTTCATCAATATTAAGGAATTATTTACTTAAAATAAGCCCATATATCTTGCTGACATGCTACTTTAAGCTAGTTTGACTTATTTAAAATGTAATAAGATATTTGCACTAGAAACTAGACCAAAAATACTTGGTAAGATTTAATGTTTCTGCAGTTTCTCTTTTTCTGGGCTTCATATAAAACAAAATGGAAATACTTCCTGACTGAACCAACATCTGCAGTTAAAATCTAGTCAGAATGTCTAAGTAAGGTTTTTTGACAAAAAAATAAACAAATTTAAAAATTATAAGTAAATATGAATAGGTAATTAATATATTAAAAAGTACCATTAATCTGTTTTGTCATCTGTACTTGAATCTCCTTCCTGTGGAGCCCTTTAAGTTCAGTTTAAGGTATTTTTTTATTCTAATGAACCTCTGATGTTATTTGTCATAGTACCTTTTTTTGTAAACCAATAATCTTGGAGCTAAAGAAGTTGTAAAATAGAATAAGAAGTGAATAATTTGTGTACATAATTATCATTTTTTTTGGGGGGGAGGGTTTACAGGAAAAAAAAATCTGGAATTAGCAAACATTTTCATTTCTTGAAAAATTTCCTGTCCCTTTTCTAGTGTAAATCTACAGCATAACAGATTAAAACAAAAACAAAACGAAAAAAAAAACAAGACAGCACAGATCAGATTGTTATCCAGCAACACTCAGCCTGCAAATACCCCAGCTGTTGCTCCGATATTATTTCACAGACTTCTTCAGTGGTCACAAAGCTTTCCCACATAATGGAAACCCACCCCAGGGACTCTCCAGAATCCATCAGCAGGGAAAACATTTTCTCCGCTCTTGCCCGGACGGCTAATCGGGGCCTGTTTGTGTTATCTGGAGGCGGTTCCCATGGAAACGTGGGCTTCTCAGACAACAAGCATTCCAAGTTATTTTGAATGTCTTTGATATATTTTTTGTTATGATTTGGGGGCATGCTCCTTCCTGTTACAGTGAAACAAATTAGCATGAAGAGACGACTCTGTTTCCTGAAAGGTTCTGGAGGACAATAAGTCAATAACTCAGTCGCTCTGGAAGCTCTCATGTCAAAAGTATTCACAGAAACAAAGCAGAAATAATTAATTCATTTAATAGCACTGGTCTGTGGCTCACCATGTTTGTTGAGGCTGCCAAAAAGCGGTGCAAAAAATAAAAAAATTAAAATCCCCAGACCACTAGAACATATATTTTATTTGGACTGAGTAGAAAATGATCAGGGGAAGCCGCACGATTTTTTAGAGCTCCGGCCAACTGGAAAGAAAGTTGCCTACTGTGAAAATCCATCAAAGTAACATGCAGGGAACTTGCTTCCACAGCATGTGATGAGTAAAACTCATCAGAATCACCATAATGGTCAGATTATATATGTATATAGGAGTGCTTAATGTTCTGTTTTTGCCATGTTTCCGTCTAAAACTAAATCTTCTTCTGTGTAATTTGGGTGTTTTTCCACTTATTTATGCATTCAGATTCAGATGTTATTCATTATAAGTCAAAGTAACTAAAGTATTATTCCCTACAACCCCGCCCCCCTTATGCCACTATTACAACAGACTTTGTCTATACATCTTTTTTTCTTTTTTTTTTTGCAAATGTACCAGATTTGTTAATATAATTTTATAGTAACTGTCCACAATTTGCTGGAATCCTGTCACTCCTTCTAACCCCACACTGCTGGAGATACGTGTTATTTTGTCTCGATGTTGCAAAGGTTTTTGCAGATGTGAAAAATTGATGAATGTTCCCCTCACATTTCACTAAAATAAATAGTATGAGTAAAAAATGACTTCAAAATTCCAGATATGACAACATTCTTCATTCACAAGCTTCATTTAATGTGCATTGAGGTCAGAATGGGATAAAGTTACATGGAGATTTCCAAGGAAACTAACAGAAAAGTTAAAGGTACAGTTCACAGTTTTTATTATTCAGTTTATTTTATTATTCAGTTTTATTATTTATTATCAATGGGGATAAAACACTCGACATCTTTTCTTAGTGTAAATCCAGATCAGTTTTTCTTGTAGGTTGCTTTGGACAGCTATAAAAAATAGAAGCCAATGATCACCTACACAAATGTACGAAGTGGGTCAGAAGGGTCAAATTATCAGCTTGGAGCAGCTAGGAAACCCTTTAAGGAGAATGCTGAAATGACCAAAATTGGTTTAAAATCTCTCCAACGCGGCTTCAAGAACCATCACATACATGGAAGAAATTTGGTTTGGAAAACTTCTTGAATCGCCTAAACGCAACCATTAATGATTAAACATGAGTAGTGAAAGTAAGAGTGCTCTGGCAACTTGAAGGTATTGGGATTAATGACCTGTGTAGGTAGAACTAATCCAGATTTGCACTGCTGCAGAGTGATGGGATTATCAGGATAAGCTACCCATTGTAGACAAGAACCCGCTAAGGTCGATCCCTCCGTTTTGTGATTGGACTTGTTTTAATATGAACCAAATAATCCCACACTGAATGAACAGAGCTGACATTCAGTTCTCAGTTAGCAGAACATTCTTGGATTTAGCTTCAATCAAACCCGACACACTCCCGTACGCACGATACAAAACTGAGTGTACCTTTTCCAAAATGACCCATCAAGTTTAAAGTAGCACTGGATTGTCATGCTTGTCAAGCAAAATAGACTTTGGTATATTGCAGCAAGTGTTAAAATCCAATTCACCATGACAATGTCATGTTTACCTAAAAATTTTTTTAAAAAACTGCCTTTTAAATGCTTTTAAGACAACATTTTGCACCTCCTGCTTTTTTATTTTTTCCCCCCAGCAACTGTTAGCAGAGACTAACCTCGGTAGTTTCCATTCCCAGCTCTGTGTGTGTTAGCTATGAGAATGAGCACACATTTATATTAAAACTTTCCTGGAAAACTATGAGGTTGAGCACATCCTCCCATATGGTCTTCTTTTGCAATGCAACATCCAGATCCCTCTCTGATATACAGCCCACACAGGGGTGTCTCTGAGCAGCTTAAACCGAACCACACAAAGCCGCAGGACCGTTATTAAAATCAGGAGCACAGATTCGAAATCACGTCTGTTTTCGTCTAAACGGCTTCAGGGCGGTAGAGCATTGAAGGTCTGGTCAACGTCAGGCTAAAAGCTCAGAATCTGGGCTCAGATGGCAAGAATAAACACGCCAGAGGACATTTTTCTTTTTTTTTAATGCAACGTGACTGTCCATATGTACATGATATGCGTAAAGCCACACACATCTCACACACTGTCCCCATTTACTGGTTTGAAATGGATCAATGAGAGAAACAGTAGATCTAAACATAAGACCACAAAATTACTTGACAAAAACGATAAAAAACAAAAAAAACAAGAAGGGTCAATTTTTAGGTTTCCATAGATTGTTGTGGAATTTCCCTGTAATAGGATCACTATAATAGACGTGATCTCCTCTCTCAATATAAAAGCATTATATTTTCATCACTTTTTGTTTTTACAATAAAACATCTCCACTTCGGTTGCCATTTAACTGGTGCTCTACAGTATATTCTGCAGTTGTTTGGCAGAAACTCATGAGACCTTATGGAAATACAGTCAAACAGACAGGAACACGGCATGATTAACGGATACCTCAAGTGGAACGTGATGTTCCCTGGCATTGGGCTCTGCATAAAGGAGATGCTGATTGGTTTTCCAGCAGGGCTGAAGCATAAATATCATGCATTGGCGCAGCTGAGAAATCTTCAAAGTTCTGGTAGTCGAGAAATTCTGGGATAAATCATTGCGACCGGTTCATAAAATACACCAGGAATTGTGTGTGTGTGAAAAATGAGGAACTTTACAAGAAGAAGAAGAAAAGAAAAACTGAGTGGATGAATGAAAGGCTTGTTTTTCTAAACCATCACAGATGGGTATTAATGTGTATGAGGACATCAGGTGTGCAGACGTTTCCAATCCTTCTTTGCCATGTACTTATGGGGCTCAGGAAAATGATTCAAACCCTTTAAACATTGACACCTTTTTCAACACTCTTAAACAAAATGTTTTCTCACCCAAAGACCATCGGTTGGCTGTCTATAAACATCAGTCACTCCATGGTAGTGACACCAAACTCAAACTTTCTGGGCCACGTGTAAAATGGCATGAAAGTAAACTTAGTATTGGCAGGATTGTGTTGCCATACATATCTTTTTAAAACTTTGCAGTCAAAGTCTGACTCTAAATCCAATTTGCTAGATTTTAAAGTTTATAGATGTTGACAGTAGAAACCCCCCAAAAAACATCGAATAGAGTTAGGGGTTGCAATGGAAGGATTATATAATTATAATCGCCTTTCTATATATCTATATATATAAAATCGCCTAAATATATTCAGAATTAAATTTTTTGGGAAAATGTTGAAAACTGTCAATGCCTATTTTTCCATTTCAAATTGGTGCTTCTTACATATAATCCTGTTAAAATAATGAAAAATAATAATAATTATTATTATCCAATGGTGTGCGAATATTTTTGCAAAGCACCAGTAAATTAGGTTCGGGTTCATGCAATTTTAATGGCTGGCGATAAAAACATTATTTTGATAAGACACAGCCATGATGACGTTAGTTTGTTGTCCTTTTCATGAGAGCTGAACAGTAACATTTTACAGTCTCTCCTCCGCTGCTGCGCCCTGAAAGGCCACACGAGGAGAGGCAGAGGGCCGACATGTGACCTCAGGCACTTTGCGAATCATTAGACCGGTGATTGATCTGAAGTGGAATTCATGTGACATTTACGGGATAAAAAAAATGCAACCTTTGAAAGCAGTTTGGGGGCTTTAAGTGCCTCCGATGAGTTCGCAGCCGACCGTGAAACCTTTAAAGGACTCAAAGGGAAACCACTGCGCGGGTCTGTTAAGAGTCTGTGGAAGAGGAGAGTCGACTTCTGAACCGGAAGGCCTATTTAAGGTGTTTCCTACTTCCAGTTGAATCATTATTTGAGAGAACCTTAATACTAGGATCATTACTTCTTGTTGCGTTTTCTTGTTCAGCATGCACATAAACAGAAAGTGACAGGATACAGAACTTTCAAAGTAAATTAGAAAACATGAACACATAACACAAAATAAGTCAAAGACAAGAAAAGATGAGAACATATTCTGACAATCCCTCTAGAAGCTGCTTCCCCTGAAATATCTCAGCTGGTTTACAGACATTTAGTGGGATTTTTTATTGTCGGGTTCTTGCCTAACCATAACGTTGGGACAAACCTGAAGACCAACAAGAGCAACCTGGTAAAAACACAGTGCAGAAGTGGCATGATTATTCTAATTACCCAGATTATGTTTTGCCTTAAGAGGTGAGGATAAAACTCTCGGCAAATTAAACACACTTACACAGGAAAATGAACATCAAACATAATTCAGGTTTGTTTACTGAGCATTAATTTACAACAAATGTCATGTCAAAGCTCTTCGCGAGACAAGCAGGTCTAATTCTCTGAAGAATTGTGCTGATTATCATGGCAGCATGTTGGAGTGGCTCTGATTAGGTTTTGTTTTGTTGACTTTTGTTCGTCATCCTTTTGGGTTGGCTCTATAGTGCTGTGCAGATGGAAGGATTTTTTCTTTTATTTATGTTTTTTGGGTTTTTTTCAGACAGTTGTTTTGATGCAATGCCGTAGCAACAAGGTGGAAAACTGAAATAGTATTAGAACTACGACCTCAAATCCCCCCAAAAATGGTTCCTAGATGAAGGTGGAGGAAACCAAACCAAAAACAACCTTTTGATAAGTAAAAACATTTTTACACACGGAGTATGATTTAAAATTTTAGAAAATAGGCTTCAGATGTGCAATGTTAAGAACTTCCTATCTAACAATTGTACTGCCATCGTTTGCACAAATGTGTTTTGCTTAAAAAATAAGTAAAAATGCCCCAGTAGACTTTATTTTATCAACCCCCCCAAAATGTTCAGGAGCAGAAAAAGAATAAGAGCATCGAAACCAAACATTCCCCAACGTCTTTGGGGAAGGTGCTCAGACTTTTAGAGCCAAACAAAAAGAGAAGCAATAAAGAACAGAGAATCTGTCAGTGTGTTCTGGGCTGCGATTGCGAGTTAACGCTTTTAGGTTAAAGGTTTCAAGACCGACAGGTGATTGAGGCTGGAAGGTCCTGGCGACAAAAACAGACAAAAACGATGTCCGATGTAACTTGGAGCCAAGTGAACGCGGCAGGAATAGTTTAATTGCTAATTCAAATCAATAAAGATATCCAGTCCAAATAAAACAAAGAGTAGATATTTAACCCGCGCTGCTGCACGTGTTCGAGCTGACTGCATTTTCACTGGGAAACTCCTGTTTTCTTGTCGCTCTTGGGACGGCGGTGCAGGTTGTGCCCCTCCAGTCGTTTTACACATTTGCTACGTGCGGCTAGTTGCAACTTTTTCCCACCAAAGATAGAATGAAGTGAAGAATTTCAGGCCTTTCCCAGCATCTGGATTGAAGGACCATTATCTAGGATTGACAGTGAACTATTTGGTTATTTATCAAACGGAACATCATTGTTCCGACGCCAACATGTCGTTCACTTTTAGTCCTGCTGCAGATCAAAGAGTGTTTCTGTAGAAAGTCCTAGACAAAGTCCAAGCCTAAATCCAACTGAGAATCTATGGCGAGGTTATGTCAGGTCCTCTATGGGATTAGGTGTGATAGTTCTGTTTCTCGTCTTGTTTCGCCGTCCAGTAGCTAAATGTTCAGCTAAAGGTTTCAGTGATTGCTGTTATTATTGCAAAATTTTTCCTTCCATGCATGGGGTGCTTTTAAAACAACGAACAATATACTGTGAGCTGCAAATAAAACTACTTCATTAAACCCTATTAAACATGCAGCCTTGTTCCACATTCCTGATCTGCTGAAGGGATCTGCACTGCGGTTTGGTTCAAGGCAAAGTCCTGCCTCAGCTGTTTCTGGGGAAATTAAATTCAGGCCTTTTTTTATTTTTTTTATTTTTATTAAAACAATCCCTAATTTGACCCAGTGTGCAGGCACTATATAGATAACGAGATGCCGCGAAAGCAACCTCACACCATGAATCAGAGGTAAGAGGAGCTGCAGCTTTAATGTGAGAAAAGAAACAGGCTTCAAGCTGTAGGGTAGGAAGCTGCGGTGAGTTCAGGGGGCATCGCGGAAACCGGCTGACGGAGGATGTCGATAGGGAGGAAGAATGCAGTTTATCACCCTCAGAATCGCTGTCAACACACAAACTGCATGATTGAGACTGAAACGGGATCCTCAGCAGCACATGTTCAGGAGAAACAATGAAAGACGCAAACGCAGGAAACCTTAAAGCTCCGAGATAAAACTGAGCCGGCAGCCTGCAAAACCAGATGTTAGTGATGAGGTTCTGTGTTTTATATCCCACAGCAGCCTGCTTTTTTTTTTTGTCTTGACCATTTTAGAGGATTGTCTCTCTAATAATTAGGTTGTTTTTATGTTAATGCTACACTTTAGCAGGTATTTTTGAGCTTTGTTTCCGACCAAGAACGCAGTTTTGTTAGTTGCGTAAAGCTAGCCTACTTTAGCTTGAACGTGCTTGAATAAATTAAAAGGCCACAAGACAATTCTGAGGTTTTCCCCTGACTATGAACATTTTAAACAAAGTAGATAGTTTTGTACTCATGTTTCGTCTGGTCATACCACAACTACGAGACACCAGAGATAATGAGGAATGTTTTCTCATCCCACAGACATTATAGACTCAACCTACAGTACTTAAAATCATATCTACTCATCTCCCCGCTCAACCGTCAACTGTAAAGTGAATTAGCAATCAGGTCTTGTTTCCCAGAGTCCTTAGACCAGGTTCCTGATCAGACCTTGGGGTGCCAACCATCATGAACTCTCACACCAGACTTGGTCACCAACGGTTTCACATCCTCCTTTGACGTTTCTGTTATAAGGAACTGAAAACTTCACAGGTCATGCTGTGTGTTATCAGTCGGTTTTCTAACAACTATCTGTGTGAAAATGACCAGGTCAGTCGTTCTCGACTGCATGCTTCCCAGTCCTTTTCTATACTGTCCTAACTCTCTTACTTCTGCCTGGCAATGAAAGAACTGATTCTGCTGAGGCCTTCGTGTTTTTTTATTTCACTTTTCTTTTTCTGCCCTTTCTTCCAGCTGGTGAGTCCAGATGACACAGCTGTCTCTCCATCACGTTGGTTTTCTCACACCATTATATGTAACGTTGCAGCTTTGAAATATTTTTGACATTATATTTGAATGTATATCATTAGGGCTTTATGAGACAGACCAACACAGTGTAGATGAAATTATGACAGTATTAATTAAAGTCCATCTGTGTGTAACTTGATCTTGTTGTAAAACCAGCTGTTCTTTGAACATATTTGACCTTAGTGAAAGAGAAGCAAGAAGTGGAAGAAAGGAATAAGAAGTCCTGTTTGCAGTTTGTGTGCCCTACTTGGATTGGTCAGATGAGGTAATTGAACTTTTTGGTTTTGTTCAACGGGCAGAATGGTCCATTTAGTGGAAAACTAAAACTGAGGGGAATGGGCAACAATTTCAGCCGTAATTGCAGTGCACTGGGGTTCTGCTTTGTTTCTGGGGTGCTGAAGACAAATGGATGCAGTGCTTTCCAAATTTTTATGTAGACAATAATGAAAGCTACATGTCATTTTTGTGTTACTTCACGATTACAAGCGCATCCCGCTTTCTGTCAGTATATCACATCTGATCCTAACGAAACACATGGAAGTTCAGGGTTCTGAAACTACAAGGTACGACTTCAGCCAACATGATCTGAAAATATGTGACTTTAAGGTGCATTTTCTGCTTTGTCTCTCTGAGGAAATGATCTCAGAATCATTCAGCCTCTTCATATCCTGTTATTGAGGAACTTTTGGTTGCCATAGCAGTGGACACAACCACCCTCATAAACAATTACCAGTCGCTAAGGAAATTGCAGCTTACCAAAGTGTTTATTCACTTGAATTTTTTTTCTGGTTAAATAGTTGAACCCCCGCCAGGTCCCAGCACTAAATGGACCTTAATGACAATGGTTTACCGTAGCTCAGTTGGTTAAATGCGTGTTTTGAATTCACAAGAAATGCCTGTTTTTGTTTTTTCTTACTCGACCTGGGTTATCAACTCTGTCTGCAGCCGTATTTGGAGTCCTGACGATGCCCAGCTGCGTTCAAACCTCCTCGCCAGTTCCCATGAGTCGAACGCTCAACCTCAGCCGTTTGCACACACGCATCTCTAAGTGCAAAATGTGAAAGAGCGGGGTTTGTTTTGGACGAGCTCCCAGAGCTCTGCTACTAAAGACCCAAGGCGAACATGTGTGCCAGCTCAGATTCTGGACAATATTCCATCGGCTTTGCAGCCATGGGAAGCAATATTGCAACTTTGTAATGGCAAAAATGTGTCAAGTTACAAGGAACGAAAAAGATAAAAAACCCAAATAAAAAAACAAAATTTTTCAGCCACATGATTCCCTCCATGCTGCAGCAACATTCTCACCCTCTGTGAGGGTGTAGATGTGGAGGGATTATTGTTGGGCGTTCATGTTGAAACCGGCTAAGAATAACTCAGGGAGATGAAAGGAAAACAATGTCCCCTGACATGATGCGATGCCAGACAAATGGCTACACATGTGACCGGGTTGATGAATGTTTGCCATCTTTTGACTATTGGAAGAAAAAAACCACATGCATATTTTGCAACAAACATGTGAAACCTTTCATAAGAAGTGAATGAATTATGTCCAGTTGTGAGTATTCTTGTATCTTACTATTCTCTTCCCTTGAATAAGAAATTACAATCACATATTTGCACAAAGTGTATAATGTGATTGACCCTAATCCTAACCCTAAAAGCGCATTTTTTTATTCACATTGTGTTTAAATGCACGTTATCAGGAAGGACTTTCAAAAATAATTCCTATTTTCTATAATAATAATCAATTTTGCCAATGTGGCATAAAAATGCACAGGTGTCTCCCTTGTTGGGGAAGGAAGAGGCGTTGATCGTGTGATGGTTGTGTTTGTTGTAATGAAAATGAATATTTCGTTCGTCTTCCAGGAGAGTAACAGAAATCTTATCCATCCTCTTTCTCTTGCCTTTTTGTTCTGTTTTGAGCGAGTCAAAGCGCACTCAGCTTAACCTGCTGATCCTCACCTGTTTACTCACCTGTGTAGCATTCAGTAATCTTAATCAGCCGAGTAGTATGTCACTCACGCACCCCATTGTCTGCTGCTGTTGTCAGAGGTTTGAGAAACTCCACAACACTCCGTTCACGTGACACAGAGTATCAGTGTGGGTGTATGTATACATTTGAGCTTTTTGTTCATATTTTTTTATCTTTATTTATACAGGTTGTCTCATTGAGAGACACCTGTTTTAATAAAACAAACAAGGCAACAAAACAGGCAACTAAGAGATTTGACTCAAGTGAGATGAGCTTAAAACAAGAGCGAGTTTTATGAGAACATTTGTCTTTCTGTCTGAAAAGAAATTTAAAGAGTCCCGAAGGAATCAAAGCCATTAAGGAGAGTAAGAAAAGGGTTATTAATTTTTTTTTCCTGTAAGCAGAATTTTGATCCATCTGGATTAGAGAAAATCTGTGATCAAATTTGAACTCTTGAACACAATGCTGCGACTTAATGCCCTTTAAGTGCCATCTTATACAGTCAGTGAATGTCAAAGAGCAGTTTAGATAAATGATTAAAAACGCAGTTATTCTAAAATTCGTGCCGACAACGACCACATCTCAATTTCTTACCAAAGTTTTGTCCTCTGCAGACCTGCATCAGATTGATTATTGAGTGCTCATCAGTTTCGCCTTAAACTAGCTTCCTATTGCTTTTCTGCGCCCTCATGCATTCAGAAAACTCCTCTGCTTGTTTTGGAAAATCCGGACCTCAGGGTGTGGTTGTCCTCTGTCGCCTCGTCTCTGTGCTATTTTGCGACTCCTTCTCGTTCTTTACTCAGATTGGCTGGGCGCTACATTAAGAAACGCTCAACCGGCTTTCTTGTACATTTCAAGAAATGATGTCGTCCCTAAACTTTAGCGGTTTAAAGGTGGGGAAGCAGTTGGAAGGTTGGACTCACCCAGAGAGCACATGAGCTGCCACCGTTTGTTTCCATCACAGACTGTGATCTATATCTGTTTATCTGATTACACCGCAGCTCCCATCAACTTAAAAAAACAACAACACACAGATGAAAATCAAACAGGCCACTCAAAGGCCCACAGCACGAACTCGCCTCAACTTCTGATCATTTCCACAGACCACAAATATCAGAGCTAATTCAAAGACCCAACACATTTTCTATTATGTTATTATAAGTCAAACGCTACATTAAACAATAATAATCAGCGAAACATGTTTCGTTTGCTCTGCAGCTGCTTACAGGTCCCGACCAGCTGTGTAAATTCACAGATTTTACTTCACAGTTTGCGTGTGTTTGAAAGATGTGACTGGAACGTGAAAACACAGCGAGGGCAAACTAAACAGCCATGAAAGACAAGAAGTGTAAAGGCTGAAAGACGGTGGAAACTCTTGTACAAGTCATTTATCTGTCCGCCAGCCTTCACACAAAAATCTGCTGATTATTTTTCCTCCCTCCTTTTGGTGTGGTCAGTAATGAAACCTTGATACGATTGTCTCACGGCAAGTCAAAACGGAGGCATTTCAGGTCACGTCTTGGTGCAATGAAGCTGTGACAGAAGGATGTAAAAGTTTAAAGTATAGATTTAGATGGTTTTGTCGGCAAAAGTAACTTTTTGGGTGGCACACAAAAGATTTTACACATCCTGTTAGGATGATTTAGAGACTTGTAGCTAAAAATATTTTTAGATAATTTTCTGAAAATCCAAATACAGTGGAGTCCTGTCAGGGTTAGGGACCACAAACAGCTAATATCATTCTTGGATGGTGATAGCTAAAACCTCGTAATCCTCTGAAAACGCTCCAAAACAACCTATTTAAATAGCTCAAATACCAAATACATGTTAACATACATATTGGAAGACATATTAGCAAACATACAGTCTTCTTTTTCAATGTTCTTGGGGCTACAGCCAATCAGAACCAAGGAAAATAAATGGCACTCTCTGATAGGCTGCTTTTCAATGCCAGCCAGTAGCATGTCATGTAGCATTACAGATGTATATTCTAATTTCCCATGGTGTATTTCTAGTGGTATAAATTAGATAAACTTCACAGAGACCTTCTGCTACAAAGAAGGTTGTTTGTTTTTTTGACAGAAATAAGAGTAAGATCAACTCAGAATAGATGGCAGCAGACAGATTATTCCGACGGACTGGTCGCATGGTGCATTCCCCAGCTGAGCATGCTGACTGATGAGGATTCATGGCATGTGCTGTGCCAACAGACCGAGCCAGGCCAAGCATCCGAACCCGGCTTAAAGATGGCCTATGGGAAACGGCTAAATCCCTGCTTTCACCAGCTATTGTCCATTGGTTGGGTAACGGGATGGATTATTCACAGCTGGAAGCATGTGCACCACTCTTTTAGCAACTTCTCCGAATCAAACCGCATATGACTCGTGGTGTCGTCAAGGTCTTTCCTTCCAGATGAGATGGAAGTGAATATCCTGATGCATGTGGTGAATGTCTACAGCGCTGTGAGAAAGTATCCCCTCCTTTGACATTCCTTAGGAAGCTTTAACATGTTGGACACACTGGTGTGCTTTGGATCGTTGTCCTTCTGCATAACCTCACTGGCTTGAGCTGAAGCTCCAGAACGTGGTAGCGTCTGATAAAGTATTCCTGCCACCTTCCAAACAGCGTGCAAGAAATGAATCAGCATTTTGTTTTTATTGAGGCTACATTTCAATACTCAGAATACTCATTGTCCAGATAAATGTACACAACGGCCACGAATAAAACATTTGCGTAAACCCAATCTAGCATTCTCAGTCCATGCAAATAATATAAAAGTTTGAAAACGAAGTTAGCATCCTATCATTCTTGGATCCACATAGCTCCCTTTTCTGTAACGGAATGCTGTTTCTAACCCATTAGCACGTTCACCAGCAAGTACATGAGGTTGATTGACTCTGAAAACTCTGAAAAGTCAGATGCTTTCATGTGGTCGAGGTTTAGGGAGATTCTGTACTCCACTGGTGATGCAGAACATGAAACATCCCCGTTAAGCTTGCTTAATTTGAGGGGAGAGCAGAGATGATTTCTGTAAGATGTTATTATAAAACAGCAGTTTTATTAATCCAGGCCAGATTAAGGGCCCGGGCAGAACCTTCCTCCTAATCCTAAACCAGACAACAAACCACCCGGCTACCTGGGTGGCTGAGGCAGAGCTCCACAATGATTAATCTCCAGAGTCCAGAGGTTCTCTGCCCCGTCGTCCCGTAAAAAGAATTACGAGGTTATCCTCTTAATCCAAGGACTTTGGATAATCAACCTAATAAATCTCAATCATGTAAAATCTGTCGGCATGATGAACTCTAACTGAGGTGGATGACCGTGTATCCAAAGAGTTGTCGTCATCGTGCCTTTTTACAAACAATCTATATTCTGTCAATGATATTGGCATGAAAATACATTTCTGTTGCGGGTTTTTTGTTTTTGTTTATTTGCTTCTGTTGCTGCTGTTGGTTTTCCGCTGTGTCCATTTATTAGCATTTTCCTCCTGTCAAAAGGTCGTTTTTGGTTTATCCCTTAAAATATGGGACGCTTTGTTGAGTGTGTTCTGCCCAATCTGCCGCGTCCCATTGACATGTTCTAAAGAGCAATCCTTCAGAGAAGATCAACAAAGCCGAACACAAAGTGGGACATTTCTATTTGCAAAACAAGTCGAGCAACCAAACAAATTTCTGTTTGGTTCCCATGGGATTTCATTGCTTTGCTATCTTTTAAAAGTCCATCAAAGCAGAGATCAGCTGCATTTTGAAGGTGTGCCTGTGCCTGTGTGTGTGTGTGTGTGTGTGTGTGTGTGTGTGTGTGTGTGTGTGTGTGTGTGTGTGTGTGTGTGTGTGTGTGT